>JANHGL010018900.1:85172-103178 GCA_024611195.1 Ceyx melanurus | reverse complement strand
ATATATCTTTCCTGTTACTGCAGAAGATCTCAACTTTGGAGCAGAACTGATTGATAAATTGGTCACTGATACTAACATTTGACTTTTCTACTTTCCTTTTATAGTAACATGAGTTCCAGATGATTAGTTTCCTCTAGATGTTCATCCTCACTGTGCCCCCCCATTAAAAAAGCACTGAAATGCAGACAGAAATAATTAATGGACAACAAGAGAAAATAGCCATAAAAGAAATACCACCATTAACTTTTATTTAAAAGTTTTTCAGGTTTGTGCACTCATATATCCATGTCAGACCTTATTAAGAGAATGAAAGCTTTTGATTCCACACATTGTGCATGCATTCAAAGCTAAACTGTTTCTGTAATATGAAAAAATGTAATTTCTACTCCAGTATTTGACATCTTCATTTTTCAGGAGAATACTGTCTGCAGATACCCATCAGTTAGGCAGAGTTCCAGCTAAATTGTATCATGAGCTTATTAACTCCCATCTAATCATCCAGTCATGGCTAATTAATCACTTCTTCTGGTGCCTTGTTTTAATAAAATCTGTTTTCCATGCCACTTAACCAGCAAAGTGCTGTATAATTCTATGTGTAGTGTAGTCTTTGCAGAAGGGAGCAAAATGCAGTTGTTGTCCTTTGACCTGAAGGGTCTTCTAGGAAGGAATAATCACATGCAAGTGTCTTGCATGTATAATTCTTATGTTTAAGGATGGGGAAAATGTGGGTTTCTTCCTAGAGTTAAAAACCATTCCCATGCTGCGGGCATTTTGGGACAGGAATGCCACTGTAACTGGTGGATTTTTGAATATTCAAGTCATCTGTCTCCAACTGTGGAACTCTGAATTCATTATTTTGTATTAGTAAGCAGCAAGATAACAGAGAGCTGGCAGGTTTATCATTTTCTCAGTATGGGAGGAGAGGGAAAAGAATTTATCTTTATTTATCTTCATTCAGTTCATGACTCCTTACAACAGGATAAAATAGAGGTAAAAACTATATTCCTGCTGTTTTAACTGGCTTTTATATCTGGTTAATGTAGTGCTGGATATTTGCTGGATATTTCGTTTTGTTGTTGTTTGTTCGTTTGTTTTGTCCTCCCCCTGGATTATTGAGTGTACATAGCAGAAGGTTTGAATCTTAGTGGTTCCTGAATTTAGATGCATACTGGGAAATCCATGGGGAAAAAAGGGGTTCCTGTGGATTCTAGTTTGTGAAGGCAGAAAAAAAGATGGGAGTTGTCATTGTGAAGCAGAAATTCGTATTTAGATGTGCTGTGAAGCATCTTGCTCTCTTGTTATCTGAATCAGAGCTTAGATCTTAGATAATTTAAGTACAAGGCTGAGTTATCCATTGTTTCCTTTCATTTCTGAGCTGTACATCTCTTTTTTTTTTTTTTTTTTTACATTAGGACAATTACTTTTAGATATGAGTAATCCTATTTACTTTTAGGCTTATCTAATCTGCATTAATAGAAATTCCCAGGCAAGTAAATGTATTATTAGCTCATGTTTACACCTTTTTTATTGCCCCAAAATGAAATACTAGAAGACTTGAAGTGCACATTTTGGATACATTAATAGTTTTTCTTCTATGTCCATTGTGTAGGTGGCAAACTATAGAGTTTTGTAAGTGTACATGCACAATAAGGAGTAATAAAGTAATAAGTAATAAATGAAAGACTTGTATCGTATCTAACTTGACTATTCCTTGCTGTTTTTTTTAAGACATAATATATATAGATTATTGCTTGCTTTTCTACCTTATCAACACCTTACTATATCTTTTCTTAGATTGCATCTATTTTAGAAGAGTTGGTGGTTTTTTAGGAGGAATTTCTGTAGCTGTGGCTGATAACAAAAGTCACTGTAGCCATTATAAAAAAAGTAAAATAGAGGCAATTTGCAGAATATCCGTTAAATATCTAAAAATCTAAGTCTTTTCTCCTAAAGAACAAGTGAAAAGTCAAGAGGAAATGCCCTCAGGTTGGGATGGTTTAGGTTGGACATGAGGCAAAACTTAGTCACTGAAAGGATTGTTAAGCAGTGGAACAGGCTGCCCATGGAGGTGGTGGAATCACCATCCCTGGGGAATTTAAAATACATGGTTTAGTGCTCAGATTGGCAGTGCTAGGTTACTGGTTGGACTGGATGATATTAAAGATCTTTTCCAATCAAAATATAGGTTATTCACATAAATTAGTTTATGCGCTAGCAGGACTGAACAATATTGAAAATATAAAACTCCTTTTTCATTGAAATGTATATTGAAAAACTGAAAAAAAAAATTTGAATAAAACTATTTAAACAGAACTAAATACATCAGCTTTTATTACAGTAATTTCACAAGCTTGAACCCAGTTCCTACTGGTTTTGAAAATTGATAATGGATTGCACTAAACCATCTTAAATTACTGCTAAACATTTATATGGTGTGTATTAACAAAGGTATTCTCAATAAGGATATTCTCAATAAATTACTCTCAATAAAGGATATTCTGAGACTGCAAGATGGTCCAAAGACTTTTTAGAGAAAGTAATCATAAATCTGTTTCCTTAATGAACCTTGAAACAGTTTTGTTAATATAAAACCTTAAGGCACTAAAGCTTTTCAAGTGAACAATGTCCTCTTAGGAGAGAGCTTTGCTCAAGGTGAACTGGATCTATGTTTTGTGTTCTCTATTTTTGACTGGTTGATACTGAAGACAATGTGGAATTAATTCAGCATCCATCTTCGTTTGCTGCTTATTAGCTGATATTTAGGTGGACATTTTGGACTTGCAGAAATTGAAGTCCTTCCCGTGAAATAAAGATAAGAAATTAGCTATTTGGCATTTTAAAGAAGAGAGACCAGGAGAATAGCTTCTCCTCATAGATTTTCCTTCATACTAGATACATTTCTGAAACTGAGAAATTATAACTTCAAAATAGACTTTGATATGCTCTATTTGAGGACAGAGATTTACTCATTTCTTGCTTTTTCTTTCTACAGCTAGTTGATGTGGAAAAATGGGTATGTGATTATGTCTTTTATTCACTTGATCACAAATGTTTTGTGTTGCCACTGAGTCTAACCTGTCTGTTTTGAAACCCTTTGTGTTCATGACCCTTCAACTTGCATGGCTCAAAAAAAAAGAGGCAAATACATGGCCACATAGGATTGGGTCATTCCTGAATTGTCATACCAAATTTCATGCTACCACAATGTGTCTTCTCTCTTAATTTGACTGTAGAATTTTTCTCATACAAATGTATGATTATTGCCTGTCAGTTTTGAGCCTTGCTATCTAATGTTCTAACTCCATTCTGTAACCCTCCCTGTCTTTTCCAGTATAGAGACTGTAATCCTAGAATGCATGACAGTAAGATAATTAATACTGATAAACAATGTGTGACACCATGTCTAGCTGCAAATAATACATATACATAATATTTAATTATGGAGAACAGCTGCTACAGAATAAAAATAATAATTCATAGATTTTTAGCAAATAAAGTCAAAGCACAAATTTCTGCTGAATGTGTTGTTAAGGCTTTTCCTAATGTTTCTGTGTATACCATACATATTTGTTTGGGTATCTGACATAATTCCCCTATATGGGATATACTCATGTATGTTTTTTCTTCAATGTAATCTTTAATGTGCATATGTATGATTTAGTGGTCATAAAAGTGTGTATAGAATTGTTTGTTCACAATGTTTAAAATGTTAGAAGCCTGTCTGAAAGCTTGGACCATAATAGATCTCCTTGATTTCTTAATACTTAATTTAAGCTGTAAATGAGCAGAAACAACCTCAGACATCCTTTGGTATATGGCCAATAATGCAGCAATAGCACTGGTCTCAATTCATTTCAGCCAGACATAGAATTTTAATCTGTGATTATTACAGCAAGTTATAGCTTATTGAGACTCCTGTAGGTAAGTAAATTGTTTACATGGAGGCTTAGGCTTTTAAAACCCTTTTTCACTGCTATTTTAAACTGTGTATGTCATGTGACATGTAAATGTTTACAGTTAATTTCAGCTAATTGTATTAGTATGACAGTGTTATCCATCTTCTGTGAATCTGATCTTTGTGACAACTAGAAAATGTTGGTGTGGTTGGTTTTTATAGTTTTTAAGCCATAATGATGGTCAGGTTACCTTCAAATTGTTTTCACCTTTTTAATTGCAAGTGAGGGGACTTGGTTCTAAATCTTTATATTGTAGTTTTATTCCTATGAAGAATTTTGCTATAAAAACAACAATAAAAAGGAAGTTCTGTAGTATACAGGCAGTTAGACTTCTGATTCCTGATGCATGAAAAATTTAAACCAGAAGTTTATTGGTTACATTCAGACACACTTGTTGTTATGTTGAAATTTGTATTTATTTATTTTTCCCCCCCATATTTTAGTAGCATAAAAATCTTATGTTTTGGAAACACTGCCTCACAGTATTTGTGTCCTTAAACCGTTTAAAAAATAAATGGCTCCCATGCCAACAAAGTGAAAGGTTTCATTCCAAGTTACATCAGCTAAAGACTTTTCTTAATAGACCAGTTCTGTCATCTGGACAACGTCCTGTCTAATGGAGATGGAGTGAGTGTTGGCTTGACTTCAAAGATGGCATTATTCTAGCTCAGATGAGCCCCAGTTGGCCCTGTCATGAAACTTTTAACCCTCTCTATAATTCAGAAGTGTTACTAGAGGTCTTATGGTAGATTGCTATGTAAGGGCTGGCTGCGTGGTCACTGAGGCCAGACCACCCCATGCTAATACAAATAATTTTCCAATGTAGAAAACACAAAATTAATGCAGTTGTAATTTGTTATATGTGTGGACACCATCAAGCACGAGCCTAGAGCCTGAGACAAGCTTTATGTGAAATTAATGACCAAATTAGTTACTGAACCTTGCTGCAAGGAGTTTCGTGCACGTTCAGAGGATAAAGTCATTCACTTCTGAGCTGTTCCAGCCTGTAAAGTGTGTTAATGGAAATGTTGGAAGGAATTACTTCTGCTGTGCTTTTCCTGTTGAATTACTATCATTCTTATGGTGATTTTGTTCCAAACATCTTTATTCTAGTGTAAGGCATGTGCTGGTAGTTGAAACTAGGTAAGAATTAAATGAGCTGAAGATACTCATTTTTGCCTCTCAGCAGGTATGACTGGGAGTGCTCATAGGTCTGCTTCAGTGCAGAATCAAACAGATTAAAGACATCTGGCCAAACCTAAAAGCTAATGGCTTACCTTTGCCATTCTGGCCCCCTCCTCGTGTTTGAAAATGGCTTTTCTGCTCTTAATTAAACTACCAAGGAGGTAAAATCCAAGTATTTACCAGTGGGATTTATTAAATTTCAACTGGAAGGTAGAAGACACTGAGTATATCTTATTTACAGAGAAAATAACAGCAATGAAATAAGCTGAAATTGAATAATGAATATTGAAAGGTTTGCCTGTATATTTTTCAGATTTAATGTATTTGTGAAATAAGGGAAATAATTTTAAAGTGTGTGTTGCTGTGAATGAGCAAGTATTGGTGTTTGCTTGCAAATTTGCAGTTTCCAGGTGGGTGTTTGTATTCTTTAAGGATTTGATTTTTAAAGGACTTATGTTCTCATAAAAGCACCTGAATGTCTGTTGATTTTCAGAACTGCTTAACACTGTGAGAGATTTCAGTGTAAGGAATGGGAATTCTCTAGGGCATTTGTGGTTTCTGAAACCTGGCCTTTTTTTACACATTTACCTACATATAGCTGGTGAATTACTTTGAAAATTTGGCATTAAGAGCCATCAAGAATTATTGTTTTTAAGACAGATTACTCTGAAGAGCTGTGTATTGATTCTTGTATTTCGAGAGCAAGGGACAAGTTTCCATGAAGAGAAATTTATCTTTTACAATAGTTTCTGAGCATTTCTTCCCCTGGGGTTCTGGAGCAGTAGGTGGATATATGTGTTCAGACCCTCCACCCCCTGTTTTTCAGGTTTTCTTACTGGATGAGGAGTGTTTGTGGCACTTTCTGTCTCCAAGAATGACTTGTAAATTATCACCAAAATTATTAAGGAGCCAGAGTAACTCTAAAGAATGCTCTATGACAGATCCAAACAGATGACAATTGTTTCTCTCTCATTAGTTACAATCCATTTAATATGTCAGCTGATTAGAATGAATTGTTAAATCTCATCTTCCAAAAAATCCAGCCCAAGAAGCTGCTGTATCATTCTAGTAATCAAGGGAAGAGATAAACTATTAGCTTTCATCTGTAGCTAGTTGAAGAGATCACAATCAAGCAGTTAAATAAACTCTCAGGAAGAGAACCAGAAGGTTTCACAGAAGGTCTGTTGTTAAATGTACTTGTAATATGGAAGAAGCAGTGGGATTGCAGAGGGTTTCTTGCTTGAGGGGGGTCTCAGAATAAAATCTCAAAGATGGATGACAGCTGAAACAGGTTTTTGCTGGATTTAATCGTGATAGACTGACAGGATGATGGCAAATGAAAGTCAGTATTGACAATATAGGAAAGGTTACATTAGAATTAATCATCTGATTAACTTGTTTCTACAATAATTTACACACACACCTCACTAGACAGCTCAGACCTTAGAGCACCTGCCAGTGCCTGAAGGGGCTCCAGGAAGGCTGCAGAGGGGCTGTTGCCAAGGGCCTCTAGTGAAAGGATGAGGGGTAATGGGTTTAAATTAGAAAGGAGCAGATTTAGACTGGATCTCAGGATGAAGTTCTTGACCTTGAGGGTGGTAGATCAATGGAACAGGTTCCCCAGGGAGGTGGTTGAGTTTTTTTATGAACTCTCATAAAAAAACCCAAATCACTGCTTATAACATATCCCTCTCCTTTTATTCTTGAGCAACCTCCATGAAAATTAACCTAAAAATTTCCATGATGTTCAGACATCAGTCACACATTTATTTTTTTTTTAACCATTGCATGAAATATTAATCGTATTTTAATTTGATTAATTTATTGTGCATTTACCTACATGTTACTACAATAATAATTTTGCTCTCTGTCACTGCATTTTGAATGCAGGACTTTACAAATGGCTTTGTATTTATCCAGAAACTGTCTGCAAAGCAAGCTGTTTCAGATGAGCAGGCATGGCTCCTGTTTTACCTATACTGTATTTGATCTTTAAGCAATATTTATTAAATATGCTAAATTATTTTTTTTAAAAAAAAGATAAAACTTTGCTTTTGGCTTTATCAGCTAATGGTACTGATAAATGTTCCTGTTAAATATGGTTTTGAGTTCTGTGTATCCCACCCACTTTTTCAGGGAGAACAAATCCCATTTTTAAACACCTGAAAGTAAATATTCATTTCACATTTTCTCTTTTTTTTTTTTTTTTTTTTTCCTTCTTATGGCTCTACAGAAATTTATGATGAAGGTAAGCAAGTTAAACATTTGTTGTTTTACTTTCTTTGAATTCCTATAATTTAACTCATTCTTTTTCTTTATTTTTATCATCAGCCTCAAACTTACCTTCACTGAAATAACACATACTGGATTTTGTAAAAATGTGTATTTAGAAACAGCAGTGACTTAAGCTTGGGTTGGGGTTATGGTTTATTTAGTTAATGAAGGACCAGAGGCAGGAACCTTTGTGGGAAGAGGATTTGAGGCTAGCTTCTCAATTCACCATAACCCTTCCAGTGAGAACTCAACGCTCTGCTAAATAAGAAATCTCAGGACAACTAATAAATAATGAAAGTAATGGTAAAACACTTGGGTGTTTTGGAAAGCAGGGATGGGACACTTTCTTTCATCAAGAATGCTGTTGCAATGGTGTGGAGTCTCTGGAGTAAATGGGGAGTCCTCAGGCTGAGGGGGTCAATGGCTCACTGCCTTAATTTTTTAAATTTTATTTATTTATTAAGACTATGATAGGGCACTTAGTGAACCCCCAAACATTTTGAATAACTGACATTTAATAATTGGCTGTGATGTTAGCCATCATGTGTTGGTTATCTGTTTTCTACTTTTTCCTTTAATTATTAATGTTTATTCCCAGTTCATCGACTAAAATGATTTGTTTACTGATTTTCATCCCTGAAGGATTTGCTGTTCTTTGGTATGGTTTTGCTTCATTATTCCTCACCAAAAGGGAGGAATTCTGGGCTAGATAAGCAGTGCTATTTAAAGGATGGATTTAGTGATGTCAGAGGAATTTTCTTAACATGATTCCTCTGCTTATCCATCTTTTCTTCCCACTTGCCTGTCTGTCTTATTCTTTATCTGTGAAATTCTTTCTCAAGTGACAAGGATGATACACATTCTTTGTATTGCACAATCCTTAACTTGTGATAAACGCCTCCCTCCTCCATTTATTTAGCTCTAAAATAACCAGGAAGGTTTTTATTAATTCCTTCTATCTCCTGTTCAGTGAAGGGGAAGGAATATGGGGAAGAGAAATGTTCTAAGGGAGAACTCATACATTTTTATCCTCTTGGGCAATATGCTGAAGGTGCCTGAAAGCAGGAGTTTGTAATGGAAGCATTCCCTTAGTCGTAAATATAAATGTTTGTTTTACATAGAAGGCTGGAAACAGATGATCAATACTATTTATTTTCACTGCTGTATCTGCTTTTCATTGATGTGAAGTTTCTCGTTTCTGGGAAAGTGATAACACAAATATAACGTTGCAAATATTAATCGTGAGGTAGACTTGCAATGTTTCTAATAATGTGGCCATTTATTCTGTCTTCTGACAGGTCAATATTAACAAAATTGGGATCATTTAGCATCGTTCTGACACAAATATTGATCATGATTACCAATGGTTCCAGTCTTTTAATACAGCTAGTAAAATATCTCTGTGTTTGTAATGACGTGCTCATGATTTTATTGGCCAGTTCATACTTTTAGGTGGTCATTATCCATCATTATCTAAGAGTAGGTACTAGTCAGTGAGACAGATTAGACTGATTTAAATTCACTCTTTGTTGATTCTGTTGTTTCATACAATCAAGGTGAATCTGAATTCTGTCTTTTTTTTTTTTATGTCAAAGATTTAAAGAAAATAGTTACTCCTATAAACAAGAGAAACATTTAAAATTCCTTGACTCCCACTCTATATCTTTGTAGTCTTCACTGCTTGCAGCATTTTCAATTTCTCTGATGCTGCTGGAGATGTAATTTCACAGCATTGCTATTCCAAGCCTGAATTGTTTAGTTTTGCCTGACTAATCTTGTCTCACAAGCCTTCTAGGTCTGTTCCATGGTTACCTTACAAGTTCTGCAGTGACTCAGCCTGTTTTCTTACATGCTGTTTTCACCACTGATTGGGTTTTTCTGGACTCTTTGGCCAGCATTCATCCCACAAAACTGAAATGTCTGACTTAGAACCATGGATATCCTAAACTTATTGTGTAACCAGAATCATAGGTATCACCAAAGAGTTGCTCAGATTTTAAGTGGGCTGAATTGCTGACCAAATGTACCCTTTTCTCTCCAATGGCTGTTGAGTTGATTTAGGCTAAATTAAATCTGAGTTTGTGTTTTGTCATCAAGAAATTCTTTTAGCTTTTCAGAAGTTGTTACTGAACATGCTGGTGTTAAGAGACTGAGCCTTCCTGTGTTTTCCAGCTGACTGTTGCCAAATATTAGAAAGAAGCTCTCATTAGTCATCTGAAGATATGTTCAGTGTGAAAAAAAAAAGAGAAAGTGATAAAATTCTTATGCAGCAATAGGTCTCATCAAACACCTATAGTGTTCATTACTTATAGTATTTTTTTAATTTGCATTTTTTTTTAATTGGCCAAAGAATTATGGCTAAAATTGAATGCTCTTTGGAAAAATATTTCAAAAACACTCCCCTCTGTCATGCTTCACAAAAGTGATTGACTTTTTTTTTTTTTTTTTTTTTTTTTTGAGCCACCCTTTCTCCTGTTTGGTTACAAATGGGCATTTAACAAAATAGGTGTTAGAATGTCAAATCAATAAGGCCAGAACATAGGCAAGTTCATCTAGCTGTGATTTTGCTTATTACAGTATACCTCTCATCTTTTGTAATACAAGAAATAAAAACTATAGGTTAGATATAACATTTATGGCTAGTAACACAATAATTTTGATAAAAATAGCAGTGAAATGTCAAACTTCTGACCATTTTAGTGGCTTAGTTGATTTGGTACCTTTGCTTGCTATTGATAAAGCTTCAGGGCAAATATGAGGTGTTGGTAAAGCTGGGTGTTCACAGCAGTTTTTCCCATCTTTGCCAATCATCAGCAGACATTCAGCATTCATCTTTGGCACAACAGGTCTGATATTATCAAACATCTCATTCTTCTCCTTTGGGAAAAATGGTGGTAGAAATGGCAGTTGAAAGCTAAATCTTCATGTCTCAACATGAAGACTATGTCTGTAAAAAAGACCATAATTTTTATTCTTTCTTAATAAGAATTCATGTCATTCAATCTTCCAGAGAGATTATTGAATATGCCTCTCTGCATTTTGTCTGCTGTGCAGTCTGTTGAAAGTCAAAATATACCTCTTGTCCATCAGGATGCTCTCTTCTCAATAAAGATAAAAGCCAGAAATTCCTGTCTGTTCCTTAAAAGTGCTAAAGTTATTATTTTAAGTGCTTGCTGCTTCACCATCTAGTAATTTCTTTTTTCTTGACTAAGAGTTCAAGAATTACTGTGCTAGTAGATAAAAGATAAGGAAGGACAACCATTAAATAAGGAGGGGAAATAACTATGTGTTGCCACCACAGCCATTCACTTAAATTGATCTTCAGCATGGAAATGAAGCTGCCAGAGAGATAACATAGTATGATTGTTTCCAATTCATTCTGTAATGAATCTGATGCTCCAGTCAAACAGAAGGTCAGTCTACTGTGATAAAAGGAAGGGCAAAAATGCTGTATAGAAAAAAAATAAATTAGGAGGTCTATATGAAAGAGTAATGTTGCTTATGGAGCTGTCATTTACAGACTCAAAAATATGTATTTATTGATATTGCTTGAAGTGTATGGTGTTATGTGAGAAATTCTGTCAGAGGAATGTGGACTTAGGTTCTTGGCAATGTCTCATCTGTGACAGTCTCTGCTTCTGACCAGTCTCAGTCTAAGGAATTAAAAAAATCAGCAGAAGTGGAAAGGTTGCTCATGCTTTAACAAGTTTTCTTGTTCATTAGTGGTTAAACCAATGGTAGGTAAGTAGAAACTAATGTAAAAACCATGAAAGAAAAAGTTGCAGTTTCTTCTGAGAAAAGTGAATTTTATTACTTCAGGTTTTTTTCACATTTTTGCTGCATTTGTCAAGAAGAACATTTACTTGAGCATGATTTCTGAGTTTTCAGAACCCCCAAATCCTGTTGAGTTAGCATGGATGTCTCTGAAGGACTTATGTGACCTAGCAGATAAAGTATAATGTCTAATAGCATTTAAATGCTCTGTGACAAGCAGTCTGGAGGTTGATGATCTTCCATGTGGTTGATAAATCATTAATAGTTTCTGGTTAAACAGGGACAATACTCCAGAAGCTCCTTCTGCATACCTTCTGTATAGTTTTTTTAGGGAAAATGGGTGAATATGAGAAATTTGTCACTACATAAGGATGTAGAGGGTAGTGTAATGTGCATCAAAGCTGTTCCTCTAGAGGCTGCCTGTTCTCCACCCAAGGAAGAAGGATTCAAGCTTGTGGAATGTATTTTATATCAAATAGATGATGTTACAAAAGACACCATTTTCCCTCATCAGTGAATTGAGCACTTGGAGATTCCCTTGTCCAACATCTACCTTAGATCTATCCCAAGGATTTGAAAGGTCATTATATTAAGAGACAATCAAAAATAAAGAATATATTCATAAAATGACCTTCTTGAGCATTTTATCAGGAAATTGGCTACTTGTCAGATATTTTCCAGAGACTGATAAGGACTTCTGGTTTGTTTTTTTTTTCTTTCTTTCTTAAAAGGACCCATTTTATTACAACATACCAGTATATCCCTTCTCTTTATCTTTCAGTCTGCACAAGGTGGTGGTCATCGAACACTCCTCTATGGGCACGCAATCTTGCTACGCCATTCCTACAGTGGCATGGTATGTAATGGGAGCTGACAGCAGCAAAAATGTCTTTTTTTTTTCCATGAGAGTTATGTTTGAAAGTGCCCAGACTATTGCCATGTACTGGTATTTGGAGAATTAGTCACATCAAAGAGGCATTTGGGCCATGGACAGCGGAAACCTTTGTGAAGGGTAGACGTCGTTTATCTGCCAGTTGCCAGAGTGAGACAGAGAAGATTTTCTTCACCAAGATGCCAGGAAGCCTTTATTTATTAATTTACAGCTCTTTTTATACCCTTTTAACTTCAAAGTAATTGGACGAGAAATCAGGCACTCCCTGGGGTGATTGGCTGGGGTGATAACAAATTTACAAACAAATGCCAGCAAGGTCGTGGATTGGTGAGAACCTTCACGTGCCCACAGGAAGGAAACTTTCTTTTCTGGGGCATTTTAGCACCCACAGGTAGATGCTTGGAAATATGAAGCCAAGCTGGTCACAGCTGGTTAAGTGTTAAAACTAAGTCTGGCTGCATAGTGATGAGTTCTCTGTCAGTCTGAGTTGGTGGTTTCTCATGGCTTTTCCTTTGGATACTGCATATTGCATGAGCTTCGACTGAATACTGCAGCTGGCAATCCAACAAATGTTGGAATCTGAGTGGAAAAGGAAATTCCTCCTTGCACGTATTTTGGACAGAAGCCTTACTCTTCGGTTCCCTGATGAATTATGCAAGTTTCAAACTCCTTCAGTACAAGTGAGGCTTCGTGGAGCTGAAAATTGAAGCAACCAGCTCCTTTATTTTTACTCTCACTATTCCCATCTCAGTGGAAAGATAACCTGAAGAGACTGAGAGGTTATTTTAGAACATATATCTTTGTCAAGTCTCCTTGAGTGCCATTCAGCTTATCAGGCATATATGTTCTTGGCAGTAAGTAGTGGGGATAATTGAAAAATAGTTAATCCTGTGTTAGTGGGTTGATGGCTTTTCATATTTCAGTAGATATTCAGACGTGAGCAGAACTATTAATGTATGCTTTTTTCTTTTGATAGTATCTATGCTGCCTCTCTACATCTCGATCTTCAATGGATAAGCTGGCATTTGATGTAGGATTGCAAGAGGATACAACAGGTAAACACTAGTTTAAAAGATTGTGTAATGAAGAATACACAATAATAGAAGAATGAGATATTTCAAATATTAATTTAAACAATATTATATATGCTTATTTTTATTGCCCTTAATGATAGGCTGCTCCACTTCTTTGTCCTAATTATTGGTGGAATATTCTTCAATGCCTTTCCCAGAACCTGGAACAAAGGTGACAGGGGAGCTCTTTACTAGAAGTGGCCTGGACCAAGTTGCATAGAGAAAGCAGTGAAAGCTGCCTCCATACTGAACACCAAAACAGTGGTTTTAGAGGTCTTGCTGTGTTCTGCATATACCTATTATTATTTGCATCTGAGTTTCTGAGAAGGTGGTGCAGGAATGACAATAGTTCCTGAAAACACACTGGCATTTGGTTTACTCAGCTGAAAACTGGATCAGAATTTTAGGACTGAGATAAATGGGAAAACAATAGAAATGATGTTTGGCATTTTCTTTCTTTCTAATTCTTTTTCTGCTATTACTCACTGATGATACAGGTGAAGCATGCTGGTGGACAATCCATCCTGCATCCAAGCAACGATCAGAAGGAGAAAAAGTGCGTGTTGGAGATGATCTTATTTTAGTCAGTGTCTCTTCAGAAAGATATTTGGTAAGTTGTGTAAGAATTCTCTGTACAGTGCTTCCTCAAAAAAAACCAACCAACAACAAACAAAATTATACTGGCATTTCATACCATTTTGCAAAACAAGGCACTGTAGGTCTGGAAAGTGTGACATGACTAATCCAAAATTTTGGAATGCTTAGCTTAGGTACATAGAATTTTGTGAGCTTTAAGAGGTCCATAGTTTCTTTGGAACACTATAATATATTATAGTGTAATATAAACAGCCACTGACATACCTTAATTATCTATAATTCACATACTTTATAGCTTCAACAGAATTGAAATAATTACTGAAAAAAATTGAAATTCAAAAACAAAGTTTAAAAATATTTAAAAACTTTCAGTGGTATCTGGTTTTTGTCACATCTTTTCTGAGAATTGTAATTAGACTTACTGGAAAAGCAACTTATTGTGGACAAAACTAATGAGAAATCTAATTAACGGGAAGGCTTTATTTAAAGACATTGAATTTCTTGGAAATTCACTGAATTGCTGAATTGAGTTACTGAACTTTAATTTTGCTTGAGATTATGTCTCTGTGTAGTTATGTGCCTGAACTCATAGTTTCTGTCCTCTAATTAGTAAATCAGCTCAGTCTTTTATATTATTTAGGGTCTGTGCCTCACCTGTTGATTCTCAAGGCTGTCATGTACTTTTATGCAGCAAGACATGATGCTGACTGCAGAGACTGATTTTCCTTAACACATGGTGTTAATGTGTATACTGTGTCTTCTGTGCAAATTATCAATATACTAAAAATAAATTATGTTTTCAGTATAGAGAGAAATGGCACAAATCTGTTCTGTATACATTCATCACTGTATTATAGTCTCCAAATGGTTTAGAGCAAGATTTTAATTAATAGTTATTAAACCTATTTTATTTACACAGCTCCATTATGATAGTAAGAAGAGCAAATATTCATCAAATTAATTTTGCTTTTACATGAATTCATCCCCACATTTTTATGAACAGAATTTTTTTTTTCCAGACTAAGTTAAAAACTGGTGAACTATCACAATCATAACTTTGAAAATAACCAGTTTTCATTTTGAGTGTTGTGCCATGTTATAGCCCCCATTTTCTACAACTTAAAGAAATGTAGTGCCTGATACCTTTTACAATAGCTAGAACTGTGGAGAGGTGAAGTTATTTTTTATGAATCCACTTTGACAGTGAGATCAAATAAAATTTATGGAATCCAGCTTTTTTTCTGAGGTTGAGGAGTTCCTCAGATTGAGCCCTTGACAGAGAATAATGTTCAGCAGGGTTAGGTTTATGTACAATGTGTACTTACAGTTAAAACCTTGGAAAATGTAAATTTTGCATCAAATATTCTATGTCCATATGCTGTTTGAAGTGGGCTTGGGATGTCACCTATTGCAGTATTGCTCTGTTTTCACGCAGCTTGCTAATTCCCTCTAAAATAAGACAACTAGGTTACCAATCTTGGGGCAAAGATGTGCATCTAAAAATAACATTAACAGTGCATTCACAGGGCAAGGCTTTTTCATAGTCTACTGGGATCTCAGCTCAGTTTGTGTAATACAAGGGGAGAGCAGAACTATATCATCTTCCTAAGTTTTTCTTCCAGTTGTATGAGTGCAGCTTAATTACTTTTTTTCCCCACCCTTCCCATTGACTTTGTGACTTTATGATTATACAGTCAGTAGTTGAGTGTTGAGATCTAATATGGTCAGAAATTACTATTAAGAAAATGTTAGGACTTTCCTATATTTCCCCTTCCCCACTTTTATTTCAAACAAATAGATTTTGAAACAATTGACTTTATTTTTTTTCCTTAATGAATCATATTTTTAATTGCAGTGAACAAGTATTAAACTGTTGAGAAGATTAGTATTAAAATAGTAATCTAAAGGTCCAGAGATGTGGATTTTGGCTGTTTGTGGACTCACAGCCATGTCCCTGGGCAAGCCATTCAGTTGCTCTCTCATTATCCCTATCAATAAAATGGGATTTTGGATGCTTATTTTTCTGAGTAGAATTTCTGAGGAAAATCACTTACATAAGTGCTTGTGGTGTTATATAATGCACGAGCTGCACTGTTGCCAGATCCTTCAGAGTGGAAACTTGGCTCTGCTGAACCCTGTTAGCATGGAGTGAAAGATGTTCCACTGTAAATATTGCCACCATTTAAGTTCAAGCCGGAGTTGCTCTGTTTCCTTTCTTGAGTCATTGCAGCCTGATGAAAAGATGCAATATTTCCATTTCCCTGTCTTGTATATAACAGTATTTACCCCTGCACTGAGGTTTACTTATGCCTACTGTTAATTATATGTTCTTTAAAAATCAGCAATTTGCAATTTTGTAGAAATTAATTTATTTCAGATACACGAAGCCTCTGGATAACTTAGTTTTTTGAAACATAATTCATTAAAAATTACACAGACGTGAGTCTGAAATACAAAATGCATAAATGAATATAAACACGAAAATTTGGTTTCTTTTCCCTCTGTCCTGACATGTTAGCCAGAATAATACTGATCTGATTGAAACTAATTTTCATGTATCAGTATTATTCTGGCTAACATGTCAGGACAGAGGGAAAAGAAACAAACTTTTAACCTAAAGTGTGCAGATTCCAGTATAATGCAACATTTCTGCATTGTGAGATATATATATATATATATATGTAATTATAGAGTTGCTGTCCTGACTGTAATGCTGATCTGCAGCTGCATTATGCAAAGCTGTGAACAAATCTTGAGGTGTTGTTTGTGTTTGGTTTGTTTGTTTGTTTTCTGTACTGGATGCTAAAATGAAACTTAACTGGAAATTTCCTTTAAAGTGGAAGCTTTTCCTTGAAGATTTTTATAATGGTTAACTGATGACAGTGTTCCTTTGAAAAAAAATAATCCAGATCAGAACAAATTATTTGAAAGGTGGAGCTGATATCTATCATTTGTCTTGGACAAGAGGACAGGTTCCTGAGTATTCCTCTTGCATCAAATACAATTAATAAGTAAAGAATTTATTTTTTGTTGACAGTGAGTAAAAAAATATTTTCCTTAAAAATAATGTAAATACCCATTAAAAAAAATAAATTAGTGGAACCAAGATAGTGTTGAGCTGCTCTGTTGCAGCCATCATAATTTGGTACCCACACAATTAATGCACTTTGAAATGTTATTGTGGGAGCTGGTGAATCTTCCTAATAATTAAGGTTATGAAGCTGCTTTGCCCTATAAAGTCCTACTTATAATCAAGTGATTTTAATGTAAAAAAAATTACTTAACTAGAATTAGTAGCATCTATTTCTGGCTTTGTTTTATTTTTTTCTTTGGTCGTTTGATTATTTTATCAGCGTGAGGGAAGAAAGAGGCAACAAGCCTCTCTTGACTTAAATTTAGTCATGAAACAATATCCTGCAATAATGTATCTTAGTCATGGCCAGGGAAGATTTTTAAATGTAATTTTACTATCTAAAAATCAGATTACTTTATGTATGTTGCATAATTTAGACCTCTTGCACCTGCTGTGTCTCAATGAGCTGTTTACACTTTCTCTACAGCAAATAATTAAATCCACCTCTCTCCCCAGCCCTGGTGGAACCAGAAATGTTGCTCAAGGTGGGGGTGCCAATGGGCACTGTTTTGACAGCTGAGAACTCCATGGTTTCTGTGCTGCTGGTGATCTGCTGTCATTTCAGATATGTGGAGGAGGAATACATGAGAAAGTCTAAGGAACAAAAGGCAGGTGATGTAGCAGCAGCCTGGGATTGAAGTGAGAAGGAGGGAAAACTGAGTGGGACTTGATGACTGGCTCAAAAGCTTGGCAGCTGAAGGCAGGCAGACAATAAGGGATAAAGAAATCTTCAGGGCCAAGAAGCTGGTGACAAAGGAGGAGTCAACACCTGCTGTTGGAAGTTTTGTATTAGAGATTTGGGGCAGAAAACCTGTGGCATTTTGGCAGGAAGAATTGATAGAACCACCAGTGCAGTGGGGGTGGGAATGAAGGATGACAAGAGAGATCTGGAGAAAAGGAGTTAGGCTGGGAACTAAATCGAGGAGCAGGAGCTGTGATGAGTTTCTGGGAAGAAGTCTAAAGCTTGTTGATGTGGCAAGGAAGATGTTGAGCTAGAAAAAAGCCAAAAGTCCAAGCTTAGGCATTGTAGGTATGTATAGTATACTGACAGCCTACTCTTGCTGGTGATTTTGTGTTAGTTTAGGTGACAGTTGTCTGAAAAATGGTCTTCCTTCTCTAAAT
>JANHGL010018900.1:55597-72910 GCA_024611195.1 Ceyx melanurus | reverse complement strand
TTATTATTATAAAGTATATTATTATTATGTATAATATATTACTTGGCATCCAAGTAATATATTATACATAATTTAATTAAAAATCCCACAACTGAATGTAGAGTTTGTAAAATGAAGTGAGTCAAGTGGGTAGGAAGTGCTTAGATTAATGTGGTGTGTGTATTATTAATTGTCTCTTTTGTGGGTATGTGTTGTGAAACATGATCACATACTAGTTTTCTAGAGGACCCATTCCTTATTTAGTGCTCATTTATTATAGGTACTTAAAATACTTCATTTTCTCTTTGCTACTCTGTGTGCGAACCTTAGTTATTGAGAGCCTTTTAATTCATGTTTGGAAAACAAAGCTATTGTGAGTTCTTTTGTGCCATTTATCATTAGTAATAAGAATAATTAGAGTTATAAATAAGTATTTTGTTGTAAATTCATTTAATAAGGCTAATGGAAGTTATTATCTGCCATTTAGAGGAACAGATACAGAGCAGTAAAAAGGCTCTACTAATCATAGTTGCCAAATTAAGAGCTGCGGGATTTGACCTTTTTTCTGAGTATTTAGCAATATTTATTGTGTGCAATTCTAGATCTACCACTTCATGTGGGTCTAGAGTAGTGTTGAAAGTTTTGTGACAGTTAAGTTTGTTAAGCAAACATTTATTAATGTTAATAATCTTATTAATTAATCTTATTAAGCACTGGCTGCTCAACCATTTCTCTAAATTGGAAATTTCCAGGCCAGAATTAAAATTCCTTAGAAAATTCCTTCTGAAAAAGTCTATTATCCTGTAGGGAGGAGAACAATGCATGAGCTTTTGTTGACTTTCCAGTCTCCTGTCCCCATATGTTACTTCCATAAGAGCATTATCTTCTGGCAGCTGATGCTTTAGCAGCCTGGGTTTGATCTGCCTGTAATGAATTTCTGTATTGTTCTGTTCTGAATAATGCTGGAGCTGTACAGTAATTGCATGGATGACAAATAGATATTGCTCACTCAGTCTTGCTCAAGCAAGCAGTGCTTTGGTTTTGAGGCTGCACATAAACTGTAATGCCAGAATTCATGGCTTTTATGATGTCATTGACATAGGGATATATTTCACTTGATAAGAATGGAAGCATTTAACAGACTTTGAGCTGAGACTGGAGACTACAGCATATAAAAGTCATAGAATGATAGAATGGGTTGGATTGCAAGGGACCTTCAAAGATCATACAGTCCAACCATCCTGATCAGAACAAATGGGTTCTTTTTATTTATTTGGAATCTACCATCTTTCAGTTTAAAATGTTTGCCATATATCTACTAAGGCATCTGTCCTTCTATTACAAATACATAAAATCACTCTGAATTTGTATTTGATTCTTTTGTATCAAAAAAAAAAAAATACACAGTGATATGTTTAATAATAAGGCTTTTATATCTGGCTGTCAACATCCTGGTTATAATTTCTTTAAACCTGGATGCTAGCTTTGTTCAACATAGTGAGCAATAAAAACAACTTTTGGATATTATCTTTTGTTTTCTTTTGTTTTGTAAACTTCTTTACTGTGAGGGTGACTGGGAAACTGGAATGGGCTGCCCAAAGGGGTTGTGGAGTCTCCTTCTCTAGAAACTTTCCAAACCCACCTTGGGTTCCTGGGTGACCTGCCCTAGGTGATCCTGCTCTGGCAGGGGGGTTGGACTTGATCTTGAGAGGTCACTTCCAACTTCTACTATTATATCATTCTATATCAGCAGAAAATTATTTTGCATTCATCACCTGTGTTGTTGGCTTCATGCTCTGCTCTTCCCAGTTTCTTGTCATTACAAGAATACTGGTTTATAGAAATTGGTTTCTACAGCTGACTTTTATGGTGTCAGTACTGGCTACTTCACAGGTCATTTTACAGGGAACATTGAGATGATTGTAAAGCCAAAATAATTCAAATTGACTTTAAAGGACAATTTGATGCCAAGGGTATTTCTTATGCTTATAGCTGTCACTCACATTATTTAAATTTAAATCAAGACCATAAATAATTAAAGATGAAGAATATTTCTTGCCAGGAATAATTCACTAAGATAACACAGCAATTCTTTTAATTTACATGGACTTCTAATTGTGACTTGTTTTAATTTCTCTCTCCCTCCTTTCCAATTAGCTGCTCTGATTCGAGGGAATCGGAAAAACTGTGCTCAATTTTCTGGATCTCTTGATTGGTTGATCAGCAGATTAGAAAGACTGGAAGCCTCTTCTGGTGTGTTTTTTTGTATTTTATCTTCCTTCCTCATTTGACTATTTTTTCATTCCTTAAAACTGGTGATATACTTGTTCAGTATAGTTATCATGAAGTTCTTCCTGTGAGATCATAAATGGTATTAATTGACATAGGTATTTGTAAAATATTTACATATTGATTTCAGCTGTAATTCTACCTCACAGAAGTTTCAGTTTCCTTTTCCTTGACCAATTGTTTGTAATATCTTTTAATACAGGCAAACAAAGACATTTGATGAAACAGTTTTATTTAACTATAGTTTCAGTTAATACAATTGAGTTAATACTATTAATATTATTAATTAACTAGTCCTACTAAAATTATAAAGGCATTAAAACATAGGTAATAATAATTAAAAAAAAAAAAAGAATAGGGCAAGATAGTAATGTAATATCCTTTAAATGAAGATTTTTGGTAGGAGGCTTGTCATGGATTGATTTCCCTGCATTTCCAGATCACTGTAGCACACAAAGTTTTGACCTTGCTACAGGTTACCCTTCTAGGTTGAGGATATTTCTGTAATACTTTTCTTGCCTCCCTAGGTACTTTTACCATGTTAAGTAACTGTATGTTGAAGACCACTTCTGACCTTTCTCTTAGTACACTGATTTTTCTCATTGCAAAAACAGTTGTAGCAACTGATAATGATGAACCACATGTGTGATATTCATTCTTTCCACATGTGGAAGATCCCAATGCATGTGATGTTGATCCAGTGCACGTGGGAGCCTGTTTTACTGCCACGGTGCAGGGAATCGTTTTAAGGCTAATGATTCTTGATGGCTTTATTGGGACTGGAATTGCATTTAATTGAGAGACCACTGGAGTTTTAGTGGTACTTACTTCTTTACACATCTTAGTTTCACACTAGTTTCTATTTGTTTGCTCTTTTAAAAACAACACTGTGGCTCCCCATATAGCTGTTTCATACAGAAAGAAAATGATACCCAGTGGGCCAGTAGACTGGGAATTTCCTTCTGCTTTCTGATTTAGAGATACATGATTCCATTAGTACTTCAGGTGGTTTTCTAAGGGAAGAAACAGAAGACTGGAAATATGGAGTTATTTATATAATATTATAAGACATTATTTTGCCCTGTTTGTCTGTACTTGTGAGTCTTGATCATAACACTTATTATTAACATTTCAAATTAATTTACAGGGGTTTTTTTGTGTCCTTTCTGATTTTTACTATACATACTTTGGGAAATCTAGAAGTACATATATTCTGTTTGGGTTTTCTTTATTCTACAAAATTATATTTAAAACTATTCCATGTTGCTGATGAATATGTTAGGAATGATTATGTGTAGTTATGATTTTATATGCACTTTGAATAAATATTTTTATTCCCTCACCACCACCCCCAGGAATTCTAGAGGTTTTACACTGTGTATTGGTGGAAAGTCCAGAAGCTCTCAACATTATTAAGGAAGGACATATTAAATCAATCATCTGTCTTTTGGACAAACATGGAAGAAACCATAAGGTAGGCAAAGAAGAGGCAAGTATACTTAGGTGAATGTTTGAGAACAAAACAAGCTTATGTGTAGAAGTTAATTTCAAATACTTCAATCCTATGTTCACAATTAGGAATGAAAATTTTCCTAAAGGCATATGAGCAGTTTGAAGAAGCAAAGGGGGGAATGTTATCTTCTCTTTCATGAAAAGAAGGGGAAAGCACGAAAATTTATCTTAATATTGTTAGGAGAAGTTAAAAATGTTGGAAATCTACTAAACTGAATGAATTACATACATTAAATACATGTCTTCCAGTAGCAAGGTATACTGCTTGAACCAACTCTCAGTGACTGTGAAAAATGATTAAAATAACCTACTTTTACTTTTTTTTCTCCCCAGGTTTTGGATGTTTTGTGTTCTCTCTGTGTTTGTCATGGAGTAGCTGTGAGGTCTAACCAACATCTAATCTGTGACAATCTCCTACCAGGAAGAGATCTGCTCTTACAGACACGCCTTGTCAACCATGTGAGCAGGTAAAAAGAAAAAAAATCTAGATCTATGAGCAAAGCAGAATAAAACTTGTGATTAAGAGAAATAGTCGCTACAGAAAACCTGTTTTATTTCCAACATTTTTAAGATATTTTATTCTTACCAGGATTTTAGTCTTGCAATATTGATTAGAATTTTTCACAGTGGGAACTATAAACGATTAACATAATCTTCCCAGGTAAGTAGTGGTTTCCCCAACATTGGACACTTAAAATTAATCTGAGCAGGGGTTCCTGGGCTATTTGTCTAGGCTGTGCTTTTGCCAAGAAAATTTGGACTATGTGATCCTTAAGGTCCCTTTCAACATGGCATTTGATGATGCTATGAAATAAAATTGCTTCTATTGTTTCAATCAGACAAAGCAAGCATGAAATTGGAATTGAATGAAGTCTGCAGTTGTTCATCATGTTCTTGACAGAAAGTTTTAATAACCACTTTTATTCTGTTTAAGCATGCGACCCAACATCTTTTTGGGAATTAGTGAAGGCTCTGCCCAGTACAGAAAATGGTACTACGAACTTATGGTGGACCATCTAGAGCCCTTTGTGACTGCAGAATCAACTCATCTTCGAGTGGGCTGGGCTTCAACAGAGGGATACTCTCCATATCCAGGAGGAGGAGCAGAATGGGGAGGGAATGGTGTTGGTGATGACTTGTATTCCTATGGCTTTGACGGTCTGCATCTGTGGTCAGGTATTCTCCTGGTTGATTTTTTGTTTGTCTGTCTGTTTGTTTTAATGCTAGAACACTGTTTGCAATTCCTGTGAATTTGTTTTCAACAGCAGCAAAGTGAATCAGATGTTTCAGTTGACACTAGGAATATACAGAAGCAGTACCCTATATCAGATTAGATTTTAAATTGACACTGCATCTTGAAAAATTGGTGTCATATATATCTCTTCTTTACTTCCATAGGTTGTGTAGCACGAACAGTAAATTCTCCCAACCAGCATCTGCTAAGAACTGATGATGTTATTAGCTGCTGTTTGGACCTGAGTGCCCCCAGCATCTCTTTCCGGATCAATGGGCAGCCAGTTCAAGGAATGTTTGAGAATTTCAACATAGATGGCCTCTTCTTCCCAGTTGTCAGCTTCTCTGCAGGAATAAAGTTAGCATCCTGTGTAGTTCCCTCCCACCCACCCCTGTTTTTTTTTGTTTTTTTTTTTTTTTTATTGCGTGGTTTTGGGTTTTCTTCTATATATGTGAATATGCTGAATATTTCCCTGTCTGTCTCTGCTTTCATTTCCCTTTCTGACATCTGCTTCTTTGGCACAGTTCCAGTTCTTGGGTAGTGAGAGCTCTAGAGGAGTCCTGAAGAGATAGAGCATCTGCTGGGTTTTTTTTCAGCACACTAGTGTATTCAGGTTTTTTGCAGATAAACCTTGAGAAACAGCTTTATTATAGTTTCTTACCTGACACGTTGCTGTATTTTACTCCAGGACAGCATTTTACTGATACAGGAAAAAAAATCATTCTCATAATATAAATATTTAACTGATTGTATTAATATTTAATATAAATAATTTAATTTCTCCAGTGAGAGAGCATGGAGAAGTCAATGGAGTTCAGAGGTGGTTATTCGGGGTTAAAATTTATGCTTTCTGAGATTCAAAAGGCTGCTGCTTACTTCATAGGTGTGCGAAGTAAACTGATTATTCTCTCTCTTCTCTTTTGATCTCCTGATTTAGAATACTTTTACTGAAGTGGAAATTAACCAAGAGAAAAAAGTGGTTACTTCTCCCCATGTTTGTTTCCACCTCCTACTTCATAAAGTCCAGTGCTAGTTAGGGAAAGTTGAAATGTAAAGAATGCTTAGAAGCTGCAACTTAAATTTTCTTTTTTTTCCTGCTTTTAACAATGGCAGTCAATAGTTAGTAGACAGGTTTACAAACGGGTTAGGTTTGATGCCAGAAGTGTCTCAGTTATCCAAACTATGATGTTTACAGGGTACGTTTCTTGCTTGGAGGTCGCCATGGAGAGTTCAAATTTCTTCCTCCACCTGGATATGCCCCTTGTTTTGAAGCTGTCCTGCCAAAAGAGAAGCTGAAAGTGGAGCAGAGCCGAGAGTACAAACAGGATCGAAGCTACACAAGAGATCTCTTGGGTCCCACGATCTCTCTGTCCCAAGCAGCTTTCACTCCAGTTCCTGTAGATACTAGTCAGGTATGGAAACCTGACTTTTCATTTTCAAACACACATATGATAAATTGCTTATTTCACATCTGATTGATTTGCAGTTTGTCTGAAGCTTGTATTTTCTTGGGATTTGGTTGGTACAATCCATTGTGAGAAGCTGATACAGGATGCATGAAGTCACTAGAAATCTCATCTCAGTTCACAAATATTGTAATAAAGACTGTATTAGAGTAGGCAAGAAAATAATAACTGAACTTCTTGGTCTCTTACTAGACTTTATTCTTTTTTACAATTACTGTAAATAAAATTTATTTATAATTTATTTACAATTACAAAGACTGCACGATGAGAAGACTTTTAGAAAAGCTTTAGCTCTAATGCTTTTTTGGACTTGCAAGTTATTGAGAATGGCATTTCACTTACTGGGGGCAGTGAATGTCATGCATTGAACTTATAGGCTTTTGTTTGTTTGTTTTTGTTGTTGTGGGTTTTTTTGTTTGTTTTTTTTTACATAGGTGCAAGCTCATTTCACACCTGATCATAATTTGAGATGGTACCAATTTTTGTGCAGTGTGTGCTTGGATTTTACTGTATGTAGGAAATAGTCCCTGAAAAAGCACACACAAAAGAACAAACATGCTAGTTAATTGCCATGATGTGCTAAACACAGCAGTTTACATGGCATGTAATTATTGCTCTGTAACACCAACAATTAGGGTAAAATTACTATGTTACACAGCAGTGTATATTTGAGGTCTCTGGTTTCTGAGGTGAAGCATACTTGATTTCAAATTTTAGAAGTAGAGTGGCATGCTGTCCATGTTCTTTCTCACCTGTCATCATAATCTAAATTATTTTTTTTAATGAGGTTCTGTTCTCAATATTTTATTTTTTTTTCCACAACATTAGCTTGGTTGTTGATATTTTTAACATTTATAGGCTGAGAATAGTTTGTAGCCAGCTGCTAGGAATTTATTTCATGCCATTTGGAGATGTTGAAGCTGTTTTCCCTTGTTGGTCAATTTCTGGATCTTCTAAATGCATAGGTTGAATTATTTCTGTAGATCTAAGAAGTCAGTAAGAACTGAATGATAATTTAGGTTTAGTTGAGAGATCAAGTTTGTAAAAAGTTTGGCTGTAATATGACATTATGAGTTGTACTGTCAAGCAATTTATAATGGCCTCTTCTCTCTTTAGATTGTTTTGCCTCCTCACCTGGAAAGGATTAGAGAAAAATTAGCAGAGAACATCCATGAACTTTGGGTTATGAATAAGATTGAACTTGGCTGGCAGTATGGACCAGTATGTACCTTTCTACTTAATTTTCTGTTAATTATGTTGCATTATCCAACACATTGGTTTCAATGTACTAATGGAACTGCATTTATTCCCAGTCTTCCAAAATTAGTGAGGTTTTATACTCTTTCCACCAGAAGCAGGTGGAACCCAACAGTGTTTGTGTATTTCTGAACCAAAATTCTGATATTAAAGATGTTTAATGATGAAATTTTTGGCTAATGTAACTAACAGAAAGGACAAGGAAACAGGTATTAGCCATTTTAAATGCACACGAGTCCTATAAACTTATATTTGAACCTGATAAATTCAGAGCAAGATGCATTATATGTAATAGCTAGTGTTTTTTCACCAAGTCAAAAAGTTTAAATATATAAATATTTATATAAATATAAATAAATCTGCTTTAGATTGCTACTGGAGATGAGCTGGTTTTTTGGGGTTTTTTTTATGGCTGTGGGTCAAAAAATATAATAGATTGCACTATTCTTGAACTTTACATATGTATAAATTAGCATTTCTTCTGCTTGAGATATGAAGCTTATTTGCAAATGCAAATTCTGCCTTACTTGAACAGAATGTCTGTGAACAGAGCTGTTTTCAAATGTTCAGTTGAGTAATTCTGACAGGATCATCCTTGAAGTACTTTGTGTTTTGGACTGTTTTAAAATATCTTCTAGTTTTTAAGACACATTAAACTGATCTCTTTGCTGTCTTTCCAGATTAGAGATGACAACAAGAGGCAGCACCCATGCTTAGTGGAGTTCTCAAAATTGCCAGAGCAGGAAAGAAATTACAACTTGCAAATGTCACTCGAAACACTTAAGTAAGTTGCTAGAGCTTTTGAAGCTTATAATGAGGGGTTCCTGAGGAGTTATAGTTTCCACAATTATTTGACATGTGTATTAAAATTTCCTGTGGAGGTGGGGCTAATGACATGAAAGTGAGGAATTGAGATATATTAATGAATGATGCATTTGACATGGAAAATGGCTTTGATAGTCTGTTTAATATCTGTGGAATTTTCGAATTATTGCTGATAGTAGAATTAAATGCTGATTATGACATGGCAACTCATATAGTGTTCATCTAGTTTGGAGGAAAAATAGATCCAAGCTTTGGAAAAAAAAAAATCTTTGTTTCTTACTTGGTTTAATTCAATTTATTTTAATTGATTTTAATTATGATAAAGCACAGTTTGACAACCAGTAGATACTTTTTGGATGTGACTAATGACAAGCTTTGCTTCGGGACCCTTTACTGCTTTTCTGTGTCATCCGTGCATGTTGCTACGGAACAGTAGTAAACATTCCCTACTTTTGTGGATGTGTGATTAAGATGTGTGAATGCTCTGGAAGCTTTCCAGTTGGAATACTTGAAAATTTCAGTGGGATGTTAATAAATTTGTTCAAGTAATCTAGTTATCTCGTTCATGAAAATACAATTCCTCATCTCAGCTTTGTCAGAGTGACTGACTTTCCCAATTTTACATACTCAGTGATTTGTGATAATTACATATATCAGTGTTATGCCGAGGGCTATGTTCAGCCACTTCTAGTTTTGTTCAGCTTTAAAGTGCTTTATGGGGTCTTTTAGGTTCTAAGAGTATAGTGTGCCTTTTTCTTCTCCTGTGATTCTCTGATCTGAGTTTACTATGTCTAATATGGAGTTCCTGTCTTACATGACAAGGAAATTACGGTTACCAGGGGTTAGCTCCTCTCTACTGCTTTCCACTCTTAGATGTTTTCTCATGCTGGTGAGAACTGCATGGGTATCATGTATGATTTATGCCAGTTGAAATTTAGCTGCGTGGAGTCATCTCAGCAGATAGTGTTTTGCAGGAGGTGGCCACTGCATATTGATTTCCTTGTAGCTGATTTTGCTGTCTGATTTTAAATCAGGGTTCACAGACCGTAACACTAAGACTTACTTCATGTAGCTAGCACTAATAAAAACATGCTGTAAGAGTCTTGAAACACGATTCATCTGCCAAGAGAAATACTGTTAGAACAATATTTATGCTCTTTTCCCCTCAGTCCAAGACCAGTAGATATAGTTAAAGCAAAATTAGAAAATACTGTTTTAACTAGCAACAAGAACAAACAAAAACCTTGTTTTCTGCTTTCCCTCCACAATGGGAAAATTGAGAATGGAGTCCAAGGTTTACACTTGTGATTTCTTCTGTGTAATCAGCTTCAAAAATAGTGTTCTCACCCTCAAATTTTGAGAAACTTCTGATGTGACTCTAAAGTGGTCTCTGACTTTTGTTTAGGATTTATTTTCATTTAAATGACAATATTTTAGTAATGCACCTAGGCTAAAGAAACGAATACTTGCCAATCCAGTATTGTTCACAAGAACAAATAATTGGTGAGTTGCAGATCACTGGAGATGAATGAAACTTAAGATTTATACTGCTGGGTAATGTGCCTCTAAGGTAAGGAATGGGTCTGAAGTAATCAGAATACTGTCAACGTTATTGTAAGGTTATGTAGAGAGTGTTTGTTTTCTGACATGAGCTGCATCTTTCAGGTCAGAATGTGCTGCCTGGGTCAGTGGCTCTGTGGTAGAAATCTTGTGGTACATGACACACCACACTGTGTCTGGCTTGAATCCTTTTCTCTGGAGTGAATTAACGTGCAATGTTAATTAAGATGGAAGTTTTGGCATAATGCTTATCATGGATTCTGCTGTCAGTCCTCTCTTCAGTAGCATGCCCTAACAAAATCCAGGTCCAATTAAAATCTCTGAATAACAGCCTCTCTTTGTGAAGGAGACACATTCTAAGGATAACAAGTGACTTTTCCTGCCCTTTCTCCTTTCATCAGATTTGAAGTAAATAACATATCATTAAAAGATTTTGATATAAAGCACTGAGTGAGTATAAAAGCATTGTGAGTAAAGCAGAAATGTATATTTCTAGGGCAGGGAATTTTTCAGCTGATGCCTCATATAATATGAAACAAATTTTATATAGTTTTGTTTTAAAATAGTCCACTCATATTTTTACTAAAATTTTTAGAAACATTTTGTGGCATTTTCTTAACACTATCAGAAAACTTATTACATATATGAAAAGGCTGGTGCTGATCTTTCCATATTGTCATTATTTCCATAGGTATTGTGTTATACAGTGACATACACTGTTACACAGCAGTAACTCTGAATATAGAAACATTGGCAGTGATTTCTCTCTGATTTCTGTGTCCTAGAACCCTGCTGGCATTAGGCTGCCATGTTGGAATTGCTGATGAACATGCTGAAGAAAAAGTGAAAAAAACAAAACTTCCAAAGAAGTAAGTTGAAATTCAAATTTGGAATAAATTGCCCAGAGATGTCGTGGCTGCCCCCTCCCTGGAGGTGTCCAAGGCCAGGTTGGACAGAACCCTGAGTAGCCTGGTCTAGTTGAGAGGCTCCCTGACCATGACAGGGAGGTTGGATTAGATGATCTCTAAGGTCCCAACCAATAATTTGTTTAAATGGGTTTTAGAATACTTATCACAACAGAGAATAATTAACATTTAGAAGAATGTTAATATTTTAGAAGATAAAAGAGGGTTAAATACTGTTTCTTTTTCTGGATTTTTCTCTGTTGATCCAAATTTTAAAAAATGCTAGAAAATGACAAATTTGTTTAGAAAATAGACAACTATTTAAACTAACCAGTCTTCAAACAGCCCAACACTTATAATTTTAATAATTTTGTTATCACCAAAACAGTGTTTTGTTTTGTCAGTGTGCTCAGGGAAAAATACTCAGGCATATTCAGGGCATCACCAACAGCTGTGACCTGGTGTCTCTTGAGGCTGTGGGGAAATGCCAGCTCTTGCACCTGGAGCATCCCAGTTTCACACTTCACTTGTTCTCACTCTTCTCTGCCTGTGCAGCATTTTACCCTTTGTTAAAAATCTTTTCCTCGAGGTGCCACCAGCATGGCTGAAGGGTTCAGCTTTGGACAGCCATTTTTAAGTCAGACAATTCTGAGTAGCTTTCATTACCAGCTACTTTATCCCATTGAGATACAATTAGCTTGAAAAAAAAATCAAATGCAATATATTCTTTTTTTTTTTTTTTTTCCAGATTATTTTTATATATTTATTGCATACATCTCACATATTTTCCTTTGCAGTTTCTATTAAATTTTTTGGTTCTGTGGTTTTTGACAGCTATCAGTTGTTGAGCGGATACAAGCCTGCTCCCATGGATCTGAGTTTTATCAAGCTGACTCCCTCTCAAGAAGCTATGGTGGATAAACTAGCAGAGAATGCTCACAACGTGTGGGCAAGGGACCGTATAAGGCAAGGCTGGACATATGGTATCCAGCAGGTAAGTGCTCACTTCAGTCACTTAAACATGTATTTAGTGAGATATTTCACAGGTACATGGGAATAATGGGGATAGAAAAGCATGACAAAGCAACTATCATTGTGAGTCTGTGAAAGAAAATCTTTCTGTGAAATCTCCTAATAGTGTGACACCTTTTTTACAAGAAGTATTAAAAATTTATTTATTTATTTATTTATTGTAATAAACAATTGTGTATACAATGAGCCTTAATTTTATTTTTATTTTTTTCCCAAGACAGCTACTATATTGTTTTTCTCTCTGGAGTAATGCTTTCTAATCTTTTCCTGATCATTTGTAAATTTTACATAGAGAAAGATGTCTTCACTTCTGTCACTAAGTATGTGGTAGCATATCACAGTGAAATTGCAGGAAAATTCACCCCTTGAAGTGGTATAAACAGTCATTTTTATACTCCTGCTATAGCACATTTTTGTCTTGAAGGCAAAGCACAGTTTCTGAATAGGAAACAGGAATTTTCCTCTTTATGCAGGATGTGAAGAACCGAAGGAATCCTCGCCTTGTACCTTATGCTCTTTTGGATGATAGGACTAAGAAGTCAAACAAAGACAGTCTGAGGGAAGCAGTCCGCACCCTTCTAGGCTATGGTTACAACCTGGAAGCTCCTGATCAAGATCATGGTAATTAATTTTGTTAGTTTGTATTTTACCACTCAAAATGAAAATGAAATAAAATGAAAAAAAAATCCCAACGGAACAGTTTCAGTATCTCCAAAGCAGAGGTGTTTTTCTCCATCTTTTGTTGTCTGCATTTCTTTTTAATCTTACTCTCCTTACTGTTTCCTTTTTTTTTTTGTGATTGATTTTTGTGATTTAGATTTTACAGTTTATGAGCCTCTCAAGTTTTGGAGATCCATAAAACACATTATAGGTATCCTCTTTAATCAGCAAAAATCCATACTGTTATTAAAGGATTTAGAGCCCTCTAGTGGTGTTCTGCATGTCTATTAATTTTCAGTATTGGTTTATAAAGCTCAGTAGGATCATTTTTTTATGCTTTATTATTAGCATTATTGTTATTACTTACTGGATTCCTACTGCAGCTGTAATTTTGGGGTTGCTTAGAATCTGAAAAGAGAACAAGTGCTCAGTTATCATGTTTCATGATGGTTCATCTCCTGGATAGGTGAGGTACTGAGGGCCTTCAAAAGTGCTTTTAGAGCAATGAGTAGACTGTCTTAGCAAAATTTTACCAATGAAGAATGATGTGGCATAGAGTTCAGAGTTGCTTTCAGTAAACTTAATGAACCTAACCTAACTCCAGTAAGGCATTTGGTAACATTGAGCAGTGATAGTAAATTCTGAGGGACATGATTTTATAGATTATTCAAGATAATACTGGAAATGTGGACCTTGATGTGTCTGAGAAAACAGAAGAGAAAGGGAGTCGTTTTTAACTAATATAACATACAGGCAAGTAGGTACATAGGTATTTGAGCTTGTACAAACTCAAGAAGATGAGGAATCACAGTGATCAGACCCAGAACACTGAATTTTCAAATTCATTCATTGGCACTTCCTACTTTTCATGACTGCTCAAAGGAATTCCTTTGCCTTTTTTTTTCACTGCCTTCATTTTGTCAGTAGTTGAATACAGTACTTTCTGCATGGGTTTGTTTGTTGGTTTGTTTGCTTTGTAATTATATATTTTAAACCTTACAGCGATGAGACTGGATGTGTGCAGTGGAATAATGGAAAAATTCAGGATCTTTCGCACAGAAAAGACTTATGCAGTGAAGACTGGGAAGTGGTACTTTGAGTTTGAGGCAGTTACTGCAGGAGACATGAGAGTTGGCTGGACCAGGCCAGGTTGTCTGCCAGATCAGGAACTTGGCTCAGATGAAGAAGCTTTTGTTTTTGATGGTTTTAAGGTTTGTATATGTTTATCTGTAATAATATGAGTGATTTCAAACCTTTTAATACTTTAAAACCTTGTATCTTATTTTGTTTCATTGCCTCAGTTGCCTTTTTCTTCTTTCACTTTTTTTTTATGAAATTATTCCTCTCTTTGAGGTGGAATAAGGAGGATTGATATCACCTGACAAATTGGTTAGCAGGGTTTGGCATTCCTATAATTTATTTTCACACCTTCATAGTATTTTCATTCTATATGTAAAACATTGAAAGTGGAAATTACTTAAATTCAAAATACTGGAAGAAGTGTAATAAAGTATTAATAATTTATTAAAATTTGTTCTCTCTATAAGATGAGCCATTAGGGAATAATCATGGTTAAGATCATTAGCACTAAGTGTTAGAGAGGATAAAAATATACATGTGATGGAATAGGGAATGTATTTGTTATTAGCATAGTTTTGGTTTTTTAGATTTAGAATTTGCATTTTTAGATTTCTAATTAAAGAAATTAAAAAAGTTTGTTTGGAAGCAATGAATTTACAGGCTACTAAATTAATAGAAACGACTGCTTGAAAACAGTTTGTGAAGCAGCTATTTAACATTATAATTGGTAGCATGTTGTTTTCATTACAAGTCTATAATGCAGCTTCTGCAGAAAAAGAAGCCAAGCTCTTACTTGTTACTAAAAAGTTGAAATAGCAATTTCACCTGTCAGCTCACTTAGCAACACTTTACAATACAGATGTGAGAGGTGCTTGCAGGAAGTTAATTGTTGGCTTTCCATTTCCAAATCCAGCTTGGAGTACTCACAGGCATTGCTGTGAAACGATACGTTGTGAAAATGTTAATTTTAGTGCCTTCTCAATTGAGTGGGTTAATTATTAGTAGTGCCACTAAGGGAGAAAAGAACACATAGGTTGTGACTGTTGATCTTTGAAATGCTTCTGTACCCTTTCCAGGCCCAGAGGTGGCATCAAGGTAACGAGCATTTTGGCCGCTCGTGGTTGGCAGGAGATGTTGTTGGATGCATGGTTGACATGAATGAGCACACGATGATGTTCACCTTAAATGGTGAAATCCTGCTTGATGACTCAGGTTCAGAACTTGCATTCAAGGACTTTGAGGTTGGTGATGGTAAGTAATAAGTTATACTGTGCTGTGAACTTGCTGTTGATGCCCATTTTTTTTCTCCAAATTCCCTTTAATGTAGTGTGCTGCTTGTTTTTCTTTCCCTCCTCCCTGCCTTCCTCTCTCTAGGGATCTACCCCCTGTCCTTTTCTCTATTTGATTAGTTTCAAGCCTTTGGAAAGGAGGCGTGCTGGATGTGAGGATGAGGCAAGGACTTTTCCTTTGGTGAACTTTGCACAGCCATCTTTTTTTTATCAGACCTTTTCACTGTTTTGCAGGGATGTGTCTGGGGTTGCAAATTCATGACCTTTAACATTTCATCTGCACTGCAGCAGGTCTCCATATGATAGAATCACAGAATGTATCATTGAATGTTTTGGCTTGGAAGGGACTTCTGAAGATCATCTAGTCCAACTTCCCTGCTATGACAGGGTCATCAAATTTTATCTAGATCAGGTACTGAAATACTACCAATTTTTTGCCAAATTAGTGACAACATATGGTAGGGAGTTTAAGCCAGCTTTAAGGTTTTTTGTTTTGCTCTGGGAGCAGAAATGACACCTGAATCAGGATAAAGCCAGCTGGTACAATGTTAGCCTCCAATTACTTTTTTTTGCTTAATTCTGAAGCAGCAGATTGAGTTTTGAGCCTGTTGTAGTGTTCTTGGTGCAGGTTTCAAAGTCCAGGTTTTAGTTGACCATGTAGCTGTAGCTTGTGAGATTACAAAAGGTGGAAAGGATTATGAGGTTGTGACAGGTGCCAGGTTGATCTATGAAACAAAAGTATTTTTGTTTATTAACAATTACATACTTCTGTGCAAATAAGTACATAAAAAGGTAATAAATTACATTAATATAGAAAACTGCCTGCAATTTCTGGATTTTGTTAACAAAATACTTAAAGCTTTAATATTTCCCTTCCATTTGTTGTAGTTACAGATATTCTGTCATATATATTATAAATTTGTTAAATTATACATCTTTGTCTTAGAGATAAAGTTACACTTTTTGACCTGTAAAAGCTGCAAATGATACTTCTGGGTTACCGAATCCTATTCCAAGTGGAATTAGGCAGTTCCTTACCTGGATTTTAGTCATTTCACTGTCATCTGGATTTCAGATTATTTAACTGTCATGAGTGCTTTGGGAGAACAAAATTCTTTTTCTTCATTCTTCTGCCATACCATAGGAATTAGTAACAGTTTGATTTAATTTAAAGTGAGATAATTGTCACCAATTTTCTAGACTCATACCTGTAAACTTACTGACTCCAGATTTCCTTAGATACTGTGACAACATGAAGAGGGAAAGGGATACATTAATTAGCTCACCATTAATGCTATGGGCATTGAATGATAATGGTTTTCCAGTTATTAGGCAATATAATCCCATTGAAGAGTGAGGGATTTTGAGAGAAAGTGGCATTCCATGAAATCTGAGGGTAGGCTGTTTGACCATTATTTTGATGAAAAATGGTATAGTTTTCATGGTACTTGTTTCTAGCTGCATGTTCAGGTTTTAACAGATCCTTGAGTCTGAAACTGGTAATATTCCTGGTTTGACATGGATTCTGAAGGCTTTGGTAACCATGTGAGAGACTTAGTGGAAACCATATCAGATTTTTTCACAATATCCTAGTAATTCACATTACGTTCCTCTAGTGACATGTTTATAGAAAAGTGCTTGCCTTTGAAATAAGATCTCCTATTCTGTTTTCAAAGCAATTTATTGATTGCTCTCAGAGTTAATAACTCCAGATCTATAATTGTAAATATTATAGGTATTTCATACACAATTCATTACACTGGGAGGGCACTTATATGGATATGTGTACATACAAACACATGTATGAAATACTCAAATTAAATATGACTGTTGTAGAACTTTTTTTGTCAGCTGGTTTTATTTTTGTTTTGTTAAAAAAAAAAACAAAAAACTCTTGTTTTAGAGCACTGGAACCTTTCTGCAGGTCACTTTTCAGTCAATCATGTCCATGCCATGTGATGCTGCAGAAAGAGACCTTTCACTTCAGAAAAAAGATTGAACTTCTGATCAAAGCCCAGTGCTGTCTGACTATAAATGAGTCCTGTAGTTGTAATTTATTTAGGAGCAGTGGAAAGGGAATATGTTACTCTGCCAGCTTACTAATAAGGCTCATGTGCTGCATCTTATGTTGTGCTACCAATATACCAACTCTCTGGATGGCAGCACAGCCTGCTGCTGTGTCAGCCACTCCTCCCAGTTTGGGGTCAGCAGCAAACTTGCTGAGG
>JANHGL010018900.1:36271-55497 GCA_024611195.1 Ceyx melanurus | reverse complement strand
CATGGGAGACAGTATCAAAAGCCTTGCTGAAGTCAAGAAATACCACATCCACTGCCCTCCCCTCATCTATCCAACTAGTTGTGCCATCATAAAAGGCTATCAGATTAGTCAAGCATGACTTCTCCTTAGGGATCATGTTGTCTTGGATTTTGTACAGCATCTATTTGCCTAATCAGCTTTTTCTATCGTGAGTTCTTACTGCATTCTGCTGATAACATCAGCTGTTGTCACTTTTTTTTTGTTGTTGTATTATAAAACAATTATTTCCTTCTTGATTTGGGGGCTGTAAACAGTGTTTACACCAAAAGTCTAGTTAGGCCACTTCTTTGTTTTCAACAGCAGTAGATAGCAAATGCTTGTGGATACATGGCAGGACAGAACAAGCACATAGTGATGCAGTCCTGAAGCCTCCAGGTTTGTGTAAACAACCTTTAATGGTTGTTTACTTTTTTTTTTTTTTTGGTGTTGTTTCTGTTTGTTGGGTTTTTGTCTCTTTTTTTTTTTTTTGTGGATTTTGTTTGGTTTTGTTGTTTTTTTGGGGTTTTTTTGTTTGTTTGTTTGTTGGTTTTTTTTTTTCTTTACCACATAAAGGTCTCTAAATGCTTTTTGAATCAATGTGACCTTTTAGCATCCATGATGCTATGTTATGGAGAATCCTACCTGATTAGATTTCTGAGGTAAATTGAGTTGTATGAAGACATCCATGGCTATTAGAAGGCTTTTTTTTTCTTTTCAGAATGATACTTGAGATACAGTAATTGATGACATACAAGAGGTAATGTGCTATTAGTGACTGCTTGCACTTGAACTTTTTGTTTTTATTTTCTTTTTTTTTTCCAAATTATTTTAATTTGTGTAATGAAGAGAATGTTCTCTGATGTTCATAATATATAACACACATGTTCTTTCATCTTGTTTTAAGGATTTCTACCTGTGTGCAGCCTGGGCCCATCTCAAGTTGGAAGAATGAACTTTGGGAAAGATGTCAGCACTCTAAAATATTTCACTATCTGTGGCTTACAGGAAGGGTATGAACCCTTTGCTGTTAATACAAACAGAGACATCACCATTTGGCTGAGTAAAAGGCTCCCTCAGTTTCTACCAGTGCCACAAAATCATGAACATATTGAGGTCTGTGATCCTATTAAAATGTTTCTAGCTACTGCTTCCATTAATATATTTAATTATGTTTCTACTTTTGCATTTCAAGATTTTTTATGTGATATGTTGAACTGGATCAACCTTGCACCTGTTAAAAATGTCTTGCCTTCAGTGGAGTTGCAAATAATATAATTATTTGATTGATGGTATTTCTTTATCTGTGACATCTGTCATATGTGTAAACATGAGATTATCAAAGACAAATTCTGCAAGATGTCCTCATTAAGAGCTTCTTGTGCAGTGAGAGCTGTTTGTAAACAACTTCCAGAAGCTGGGCAGTTCTACATGACAGATAACATGTGTTCTGATGCCCAGAATTGTGAACTAATTTTTCCATGACTAATTGGTTTTGATTTTAATAAATATTTGTTAGACAGTGGTGTTAACACATGTCCCAATCAGTTGTGCATCTTGATGAGACAATTCGTGCCTTCTGTCCACCATGGAATCCTTCTGAAATCGATGAAATAAGAATTGTTTTTCAGCTGATATGTGTTGCAGTTGTCATGAGAAGAGTCATTCCTTTGTGAAGGGTTTTTTTAATGAACAAGTGAACAACAAAAACCCCTCCTCAGTATTTATTTCCTCTTAATGTGGCAGCACATGATTACAATATATTTGACCACTGACAGAAATACTGTTCGCAAGTCATGAATGCTTATTGTAGAAACAGAAGTTGAATATTTCCAAGTGGGATAACAGAACCAGCTTCAAAACAATTCCATCTTTACATTTGATAGGTGATGAGAATTGATGGCACCATAGACAGCTGCCCCTGCCTGAAGGTCACACAGAAGTCCTTTGGTTCACAGAACAGCAAAACAGATGTCATGTTTTTTCGGCTAAGCATGCCCATCGAATGTGCTGAGGTCTTCTCCAGATCAGCTGCAGGAGGGTTACCAGGCTCTGCAGGTCTTTTTAGCCCAAAGAATGACTTGGAGGATTGTGATGCTGATTCTGACTTTGAGGTTCTAATGAAAACTGCTCATGGTCATCTAGTTTCTGACCGGGCAGAAAAAGAAAAAGATGCAACAAAGGCAGAGTTAAACAACCATAAAGATTACGTTCAAGAAAAGCCTTCACGTCTTAAACAAAGGTTAGTAGAACATTTGGTTGGGTTTTTTTTCCCTGTTTCACCTTTATGTGATTACGTATTTCATATGGTATAATTCAGATTAAAATTAAGCACAAAACTGAAAACATTTTTCAAGATATCATTTGGTTATTGGGAAGGCTTTTGTGATCATCACATGAAATTAATTCTAAAACCATGGAGGTCTATTCTAATGGAGCATGGAACCTTTTTCATATGGCAGTGGAATACCTAACTTGGTGATGTGGAGAAATAAAAACTGGGCCATTGCCCACACAAAATTACTGAACCTTCCATTTCTTTTCTGTTCCTCCCTACCAAACCTGATTGTTTTTTTAATATTTCAATTGCAGAATCAGGGCATATGGATGGTATTTTAAGATGCATGAAGGTCATTTAAGGTTCTACATTCTTCAAAAGTGAACAAAGATGTTTAACAGCCTGATAATTTTTTTAAGTTACATGAGTTTAGTTTCCAAGTATTTTTTGAAAATATATTTAAATTCAGAATACATTTAAGTGCTTTAAAAAATGAACTTGTCTCTATCTCTTTTATGAATAATTTATTTTGTTTTAATCTACATGGAAGTAATAACTATTATTATGTATTAATAATGTAATAAATACTTTAGGACTAGTGTAATAAGTATGTATTTAGGAATCAATGTAAAATTTCTCATTGTATATGTATTGATATATGGAGCTTTTGAAAAAATATTTTGATTTATATATTTTATTACAGATTTATGCTGAGGAGAACAAAACCAGATTATAGCACAAGTCACTCTGCACGGCTTACTGAGGATGTGCTAGCAGATGATAGGGATGACTATGATTATTTGATGCAAACATCTACGGTACTGTAACATGGGATTGGTGTTTTATCTCTTTTCCTGATTATTGTTGTCTGTTTGTTTATTCGTTTTTTAGTAAATACATTGTTTTTCTTCTAGGAGTTTCAGATTTTTTGTTACATAAATGTTTATGGTAGCCCTGTACTGCTGAAGTGGAGAACATTATGCTCCTTTTGTTTTGACTTGATTGATGATATAAAGGCACATGGAAAATAATAAATCAATTTAATCCATTTTTAAACTACTGTTGATCAAAGTTCAGGACCACTTGAAAACATCTATACTTATTTTACTCAGTATTTATTTAATGGAATTCCCAGTGAAAGTTTTGTTAATTTTCCTCTGACAAGATCAGCTCCATAAACATTCACTTTTCATTGTTCAGAGGAAAAACACTTCTTTGGCTGTATTCTCCTCCTTCTATTTATATCCTAGTAATGGAGTCACCTACAGTATAAAAAAAATTGCAGCTGCAGTACAAAAATATTGTACAATGCTATCATTCAGCAGCCTAAAATAGAGGTGTATAAGCTGCTTTTTTAATCTTTTCTGTGTTTTTTGTTGTTGTTTTAACATACATATTTATTTGTATATTCTTTTGTTGCTTTGCTTATGAATTGCACTTGAACAAGCTACTTCTGAAATGACATATTTTCAGATTTTAGAGCAACAAATTCTGAATCAGACTGATACACTGGAAATCAAATACTGATATTTACTGACTTTTTTTTTTTTTTATTGACAGTATTATTATTCAGTGAGAATATTTCCTGGTCAGGAACCTGCTAATGTCTGGGTGGGATGGATTACTTCTGATTTTCACCAGTATGACACAAGCTTTGACTTGGACAGAGTGCGTACTGTTACTGTTACACTGGGAGATGAAAAAGGGAAAGTTCATGAAAGGTTGGTTATAATTTTTTTTTAACTATATGTGTTTTATACCCATAAAACCACCCTAAGAATTTACAAGCTATAAATCCACCCCATTTAATATAATTGGATTGATATAAAAACCCTCAAGCAACAAATATGAATGTGTAACTTGTTCTCTCCTCTTGCTTGTGAAGAAAAGAGTAATCTAATCAGATCAATGGGCACTGAAAGGTAAAATACTACAGCTAGTTTAAGACCATCATGCTGTAAATAATTGACTTTTGAACTGGTACTAAGTAGAGCAAAATACCTTGTAGTATTTTTGGAATTGATTTTGAGCAGGCCAAAATTAGCACAACAACTCCTCTCAGCACTTCAGCCTGTGATCCATGCCAGAAACTTTGTGTTATGCTTAACATTAAATGATTTAAATCATTAACTCACAGTCAGTTTTATCTCTTGGAATTTTAGAAATTACTTGAGCTTGTTCATTTTGTCATCTTCAGTTTGTTTTGTTGGTTTTTTTTTCATTGATGAAGTCCAGGTTTAATTGAATTTTGTCATTGATCATGGTGGGATCCACTGTTTCCACACTCAAAGCCCTGTTGGTAGCAGCCATACGAGTTGTTCTTAGTCCTCTATGTAAAGTTTACATGCCACCCATAAATCAATTTGTCTTTTGACACTCAGTATAAAACGCAGCAACTGCTATATGGTGTGCGCAGGAGAGAGCATGAGCCCTGGACAAGGACGTAATAATAATGGTCTGGAGATTGGTTGCTTGGTTGATGCTGCCAGTGGCCTGCTGACCTTCACAGCTAATGGCAAGGAACTAGGCACATACTATCAGGTGAGCATTTTTTAGTGATATCTTCCAGAGGGAAAATTGAGACTTCAATTCTTGTGAATTCAAGATAAATTAAATATCTTCTTAGAAACCTTTGTAAGAGACTGGAAGAAGTAATTACTGGTGTTATGACAGTTATTTTTCACTCAGATCTTCTGAGTGTTGTATTCAAAGGCTTGCACTTACCATCAATATTAGGGTTTTGTTTAATATGTAATAGTATTTTTCCTATCTTTAGCAGTTATATATTTGTACATCTTTGATTTAGGTTGAACCGAGTACAAAGTTATTTCCTGCTGTATTTGCTCAAGCTACAAGCCCCAACGTTTTCCAGTTTGAATTGGGAAGAATAAAGGTAAATAATGTTTGATTTGGGGCATGTTTAGGACTTGTATATCATATAATTTTATTTTATTTTTTTTTGTCTGCAATTTGTTCTTGATATTGGGCACATTTTCATGATTAGTGTTTGCAGTAGTGTTTGCACTACTGACATTTTTATTTTTAGCTCTGTTTTAAATACTTAATGTATTTAAATTATGTATTTAAATGTATTTACTTAATGTATTTACTTAATGTATTTAAAACACTGTACAATGTATGAGAACAATTGTAACTGACTAGAATTGACAGAGGGTATTTCAAAGTTCTGTTGAATTTTTTGCATCTCATTCTGCATGATGAAACAAAATCACCATGCTCAATAAGGCAAATCACCTACTAACAGAACATGCAAGCAGAACAGACAAATAGACCAGTGCATTTGCAAGATTAGATTAGGATTTAAAAACAGTTCTAAAATACATTCCAATAGAACACTTGGGAAAACTGTGTTGTAATTTACTTCCTTGCTCTGGATACATGGATGTCTAAGAAATGAGAAGAGGTAAAAGATGAGCAGAGTTCAGATCTCTGGTCTGAGGAAATGACCACATGTTCCATTCAAGTTTCTATTTCAAATTTAGCTATTTAAAAAAAAAAAGAATTGTTATGGACAATACTGTCTTGCTGCTACTCTGCCAACGTTTCCCAGGTGGATTGAAAAACTACTGTAAATGTTAAATTTCTGTTGCAGTGTACTTCACTATATGTTGAATATAATTCTTGAAAAAGATTGAATATTCATTATTTGGTAAAGGTCATGAAACTGTTTCTTCTGTTGGAATTTTCCAGAATGTGATGCCATTATCTGCTGGCTTATTCAAAAGTGAACACAAAAACCCAGTCTCTCAATGTCCTCCACGTCTCCATGTGCAATTTCTGACTCATGTGCTTTGGAGCAGAGTGCCAAACCACTTCTTGAAGGTTGATGTATCTCGGATCAGTGAACGTCAGGGCTGGATGATACAGTGCCTGAATCCTTTGCAGTTTATGGCCCTTCATATTCCTGAAGAAAACAGGTTGATGTTTGTGTGTTGAAGTATATCAGAGATAGGACTGGATTATGAAGCTAGACATGTAATAAAATTTCTATAGAAAAAACCCAAAGTTTTGCTGTATCTATAAAATATGTAAATAAAGGCAGTGTATTTTGATTTAGCTAATAATAAAAATTAATCTTATTTTTGATTGTTTTAAAATCTGCCTCTTTTTGTTGTATTTTCAACCTCTCCTAGTTTCTCTCCAAACTTTTATAATATATATAGGTTTTGGATGCAAATGAACAATTTTGCAACTCCAAATCTAAAACCTAAATACCTCAACCTCTACTTGTTTGGAAACTTTAATTTTCAGTTATCCAAATTCTTATTTGTATTATGAAGAAGTATTCTGTGTTAATAATTATGAACTTTCCCCAGTGAAATTAGTTGAAGTTGTATTTTAGGAGTGACCTGAAGGAACTCCTGCTAGAACTTTGTAATAAAAAAAATATTACAAATATTTTTATTATAATCCTTGATTGCAAATATTTATTATTATTATTGATATTATTATTATTATTATTATACTTGATTCTTTGACATTGTTTCTCATATGAGAGCTCAAACACTGAAAAATTGAATCCCTAGAACTGATATTGTGCCAATGTTATCCTTAGGGAATATTTTTAGTTCCTTCATATAAGTTTTGCACTGATAGGGAATTTACTGTATTTTTTTTTTTTTTCTCTGCAGAACAATTGATATTTTAGAGCTGACAGAACAAGAAGAATTGCTGAAATTTCACTACCATACCCTCCGATTATATTCAGCTGTTTGTGCTTTAGGCAACAACCGAGTGGCCCATGCCATGTGTAGCCATGTGGATGAATCTCAGCTCCTATATGCTATTGAGAATAAATATATGCCAGGATTATTACGTGCAGGATATTATGACTTACTCATTGACATCCATCTCAATACCTATGCAACTGCCAGGTTAATGATGAATAATGAATTTATAGTTCCAATGACAGATGAAACCAAGAGCATTACTTTGTTTCCCAATGAAAACAAGAAACATGGCCTCCCTGGTATAGGGCTTAGCACTTCATTAAGGCCAAGAATGCAATTCTCCTCTCCAAGTTTTGTAAGCATAAGCAGTGAATGCTTTCAGTTCAGTCCTGAATTCCCTCTGGAAATCTTAAAGGCTAAAACCATAGAGATGCTGACTGAAGCTGTTCAGGAGGGCAGCCTTCACGTCAGAGACCCAGTTGGAGGTTCTACAGAATTTCTGTTTGTCCCCCTCATCAAGCTCTTTTATACCCTGCTAATTATGGGAATCTTCAACAATGGGGATCTGAAACACATCTTGCAGTTGATTGAGCCTCGGGTTTTCAAGGAAGCAATGATACAGGAGGATGAAATAGATTTCTCAGAGAAGGAGATGTGTTCAGATGAGCTAAAGTCAGAAGAAGGAGAAGAAGAAACCAGAGGGGAACAAGTGCCAAAGGAAGGACTCCTTCAGATGAAACTTCCAGAACCTGTTAAATTGCAGGTGACAACACTGTCTTGAGAGTGATTGTTCCCATTTCTTTACAGGCTCTTTTTTCTTTGCTTTGTAATTTCTCTTTCAAGGGATACAGCATATTGCTGTTAGTCAAATAGAGAAGTAATTTCCTTACAGGAAACAAGATTAATTATCTTGATGACATAAATTTGTTTACTGTAAATAAAACGACTGTCATGTCATTAAATAGAATTACCTCTTCAATGTCATTAACAGAGAATTCTTAATTTTTTATCAGTCCAAACAGAAACTAATTTCCCTAGAAATAAAGAATAACAGAAGTCTTACATTTTACACGACAATATAGATATATACAAGACGGATATCCCTGCTGCAGGATTAATTAATATATAGTAAATGACAGTCACTTTATTTCTTAATAAATATTTCTTAGCTTGCCAACTTTTTCTCTTTAAATGTTGTTTCAGATGTGTCATCTACTTCAGTACCTGTGTGATTGCCAAGTACGACATCGAATAGAAGCCATTGTGGCATTTTCAGATGATTTTGTGGCCAAACTTCAAGAGAACCAGCGTTTCCGATACAATGAGGTGATGCAGGCCTTGAACATGTCTGCTGCCCTAACAGCTAGAAAAACAAAAGAATTTCGATCCCCACCTCAGGAGCAGGTATAGTTTATAAAGGATTAAGGATTTTTATATTTTTTTTTATGCTCTGCGTGCTAGAGTTCTGTTTCATTCTGAAGTTTTTCCTTTTGTGTGTAATTTGCCCTTTGTTTGTATTCCAGATTAATATGCTGCTGAACTTCAAAGATGATAAAAATGATTGTCCTTGCCCTGAAGAAATTCGGGATCAACTCCTGGATTTCCACGAAGACTTAATGACACACTGTGGTAAATCCTGTTACAGAATATTTTTTGCTTTTTAAATTACATGAGCAATTTTTCTAAATAATTCTATGTAAGGAAATCATCATTAAATTCAGAACTCGGAAAAAAAAAAAATTGGATTACTTTTTTACTTTGAGCTTTTTAGTGTAATAGTCTTCAGTTTACTGCTTTGCACAAGTATAGATCTGTATTTGTTCCAAACTGATAGTTAAATATGTCCCATATCAACACATTTTGTAGTTTTAACACAGCAGAACAATGTAGTTCAGTTTGATTGTACATGCAAGATAGAGAATATGTCCGTAACTTGTTTAATCTCTTTATCTGTTTATTTATTTTACTAATTAGTGTATATGTTTTATTTCAGGAATTGAACTAGATGAAGATGGAACCTTGGATGGAAACAGTGATTTAACCATCAGGGGTCGCCTCCTGTACCTTATGGAAAAAGTGACATATCTGAAGAAGAAGCAAGCTGAGAAGCCAGTTGATGATGATGATAAGACATCCTGTAAGCAAAATTAAATCAGTTTATTGCATCCTAATTCCAAAAGGCAAAAGAAGCAGGAGAGGAAGTTCTTAACGTATTTTCAGCTAAAACGAGGTTGCCTTTTAATAAAATATCTGTGCACCATTAAGTTTGCAGCTCTGACTGTAAATAAGCTCAGATGGAATTTTTATGATAGGCAGATTTTTTCCCAACATGATTTACTCCTTCAATATGAGCAATTAATGGAAAAATTGTGCTTTGTGTATTTTCTTCACAGCAACTCTTCAGCAATTGATTTCAGACACGATGGTACGATGGGCCCAAGAATCAGTGATAGAAGACCCTGAGTTAGTAAGGGCCATGTTTGTGTTGCTGCATCGCCAGTATGATGGTATTGGTGGCCTGGTTCGAGCCCTGCCAAAGACCTACACGATCAATAGTGTGTCTGTGGAAGACACCATCAATCTTCTGGCATCCCTCGGCCAAATCCGTTCCTTGCTGAGTGTGAGAATGGGCAAGGAGGAAGAGAAACTTATGATTCGTGGATTAGGGTAAATCACTGGAGTGAAATATCTCTTTATTTACAGATATTTGTTGTTATTTATTTTAATTTTAACAATTAAACAGCTGAGAAATGGAAGTGTCATTCATTCCTGCTGAAAAAAACCCTCAGTTTCCTCTAAAATGCTGTTAAATTGTTTTCTTAAATGTGACATTCCATAATGCAGGCCACAGTTAAATGGAACACTGAAAGTGGATGTACTTTGCAAAGTAATGTAATCTTACTAGCCAGACCCTGAGGAAACATAATGACTTTCTGTATTGTTTTTCTGCAAAATAAAAAGAAAAAACAAAAAAGAAAAAACATTGCTATGGAAAGCACAGTGAAATTTGAACAGCTGTGCAGAGTATTTTCTATAGTGACTTGCTAGTCCATGACCTGATTGCTTTCACATTTATTTATGGGTTGTGTGTGCAAGACTAATTACAGCTTCTAGAAATTTAATTACTTTTTAACAAGACATTTTTATTGGACATAAATTGTCTGCATAAAATATTGACATTGTAATCGTCAGTAATATTCTTAAGTATGTAAATCTGTTCTGCTGAAATATGTAGAAAAGCTCTTTCAAGCAATAACTCAGGGACTAAGGTTAATATTTATGCAGCTTCTGTTTCTGATGATTAGAGGAGATAGCTGCATATACATTTTCTTTCCCCTACCATGTTTTTTTCCTTAGCTTTGATGGCAGATGTCATCTGTCTTAAGGTTGAAATATTCTGCAAAGATGCTTTGTCAAAAATATTGATTATTGAATTTAAAATTTAAGCTAATATAGCGGTTCTGATCATGCTCTTGTCAGAAGATAATTTTTCGATCTGGATTAGAATTTCTAATGAAAATAGAAAAGCATCCTACTCTGGGGTAATCAAGTAGTGATTAAGGCAATAACTAAAATATGGGAAGAAAAAGGTCAGGTTCTTCCACAGTGAAAACCAAGAATATCAAGAGAGATTGAAACTCAGCTTGAAAAAGTCCCTGAGGTAATTTTTCATCTCAGGTGGAGAAGAATTGTGCAGTAAATCAGCATTGCAAATAACATAATAGGTAAACTACTGGTCCATAACATCTTAATCTTTTGTTTTGTTTTGTTTTCCTGTAGAGACATCATGAATAATAAAGTATTTTACCAACATCCAAATCTCATGAGAGCTTTAGGCATGCATGAAACTGTCATGGAAGTGATGGTAAATGTGCTTGGTGGAGGAGAATCCAAGGTAAAGAAATTCACTGTTAGGAGACAAGTTTTTAGACAAGTTTTTAGAAGCAGCTAGCCTTCCATTCTGGAAGAAGATATAATTAACATTGTAATTTCATATTCTTTAAGGAAAAACCTGCACATAGCATTTAAGATGCCTACTGGGTTTTAAAAGGAAGACCTTTTCTAGAAACTGATTAAAATCTATGCAGCATTACTCTGTGAATCTGAGCATTCTTTCATGTTTGAATCTGGAGTTTACGGCTGATCCATCCTCTTGTATTTCAAGCTTATATCTTGATTTTTGGGGCTTAAGGAGTTACTTGCTCCTTGTTGAGTTCACAGGATGAAACCTAAACTTTATTAAGATGCAATTAATAAATGCATAAGTACTAGTGTGTTTAAAAGGCTGTTACAGAAATGATCTTATGCAAGTTTCATGGCTGTCTTAGAGACTGAGCTTCAGTCTGGTTTTATTTACTTCTTAGGAAATCACTTTCCCAAAGATGGTGGCAAACTGCTGTCGTTTTCTCTGTTATTTCTGCCGCATCAGCAGACAGAATCAAAAAGCAATGTTTGATCATCTTAGCTATTTACTGGAAAACAGCAGTGTTGGCCTTGGTAAGTAATTAATATGTGGCTTTTGAGACACTAAACCAAAACAAAAATCTTAAAACCAATTTTTTATTTATATATGAACCCACCTGTATTTTTTCTGGCTCCCACTGTTTCTGTTGAAGTTTCTTCTTAACCTACTGGAAAAATATCTTGATTAACTATTTCTAAATCCAAACAACCCCCTGCCAGTAGCATTAAGTCGAGGTAATTTTGTACATTTATTTTTATCTGCCCGAACATTAGGGAAGAATCAGTGCTTAGTTGCACATTTTGAGGAACAAATAAAATCCTTATTTTGATGAAGAGAATTATAAATAAGTGCTGTCAGCATTTCATTACAGCTTATTTTTCACTCTGCAAGCTTGGTCCCCTGTGCTTTCTTCTGTAGATTGTTCAGTGCACACCTGTGGCAGTGGGAGAAATACAGAGCTCATTTGCTTGGGTATGCATGTAGAGATGCCCAGAAATGAACCTTTTAATTTTCTTAAAATGTCAGTCTTTCTAAGGTGAAATGGTGCAAAGGAGATACATTCATCCTTTATTTAATCTAGTACTTGTAATTCAGAATATATAATTGTTTTAATATTAAAGTTTCCTTATTAATATATAGGTACAGGACAGAAGCATAAACTAAAAATATTTTTGGAGCGAAAGTGCTCAAAATATATTTGGAGTGTTAATATGAAAATATTAGCTTTTTTTTAATGCTATAATGACTGACACTTTTTAAAGAAACGTAACATGTAGTCTTCTATTTTAAATCTTAAAGATGCTTTATATTTCAGTACACTTGGTAATATGTCAGTGGTTTAGCTAAGAAATCCTTGCTGCCTTTTTCTCTAAAGGAAGCTGTGTCAATTAGGAAAATTAGAAGGAATGATATGTTAAAACAAAATATGTGATGAGAATAGAAATGTGTAAGAAAAGTTGGTTTTAGCTTGAACATCCACACTGTATTGTGATTTCATATAAATTATTTAAACTGAGTGATAGAAATTAGAGACTTGTAATCGTGCTAATTAAAAATGTATTTTATTTCAAAATGTTTATTAATTATTTCCTGTTACATTTTCTAAAAGATTGGTGTTGAAACTCAATGTTTTGTTAACAGCATCTCCTTCTATGCGAGGATCAACTCCTTTAGATGTTGCAGCAGCCTCTGTGATGGATAACAATGAACTTGCACTAGCTTTAAGGGAGCCTGATCTGGAGAAGGTTTGTAGTGTGTTTATCAAGCATTTCTTTTCCCCTGTAGAGAGGTGAAGATTCCTGTTTCCATATCCAAAGATATCCTGTTTCCAATATATTCCATTATATTTCCATATAATATCAAGACTGTAAATATGATATGGGTTTTTTAGAGAAATTTTAGAGGAAGTTTTTCAGGATCTTATTGTTTATTCTTTCTGCTGGTGGTCTGGATAGGTGAACTGAGTCTGTGGTTATTACAGATATAGGTGTAATCAAAAGGAATTGCCTCAAGGACAGTTGTTCTGCCTCGATGGCAGCATGCAGTGGTGGCATAATGCAATAGAGCTTCCTAGAACAAGTGACGACTTGTTAAAATATATGACAAATGTTCATAGAGCTATCTGTGTCCTTATTTTTTCTGAATATTTAAATGTGCTTGAGAAAAGATTGAAGAAATTTGGATTGATTAGACTAAAGAATAAAAAACTCAGGAGAGCATGTGACAATTGTGTAGATTATGTAAAATGCTACAGCAAGAAAGAAAAGAATGATATGGTATGGTTTTGTTGGGGGTAATAGAAAGTGGAGACATTGAGACAGTGTTGTTTCCTTTGCAAATTGCACTTCTTTTCAAAATTTAATTATTTTTTTTTTATTATCTTACCCTTGCTTTTAGGTGGTTCGCTACTTGGCTGGATGTGGATTGCAAAGTTGTCCTTTGTTGATCTCTAAAGGCTACCCAGAAATTGGATGGAATCCAGTTGAAGGAGAAAGATACTTAGATTTTCTTCGTTTTGCTGTTTTTTGCAATGGTACATTGTAATATAATAATAATAATATTACTGATATTTTATAACTTCTAATGTTCCAACTAGTTTGTAATTTAAAATAGTAATACAAGCCAACTTGGTAAGTTACTATGAATTTGAGTAGAATTCTACAAGACACATATTCACCTATTTCACCAGTAATACAGTGTCCCTATGCCTCATCTTGATCCATCTATTGAAATGTTCACATCTCCTTTAAAAGTAGAGCAGACTCCTGAATATTTTGATGATAGAACTCATGCTAGACATACAGCCAAACCCCATCTCTTGATAAAGATTTAGATGGTCTAATTTTAGAGTTTAGGAGCTATATTGAGCTATATCCCTGCATTAACTCTCTCACTTGACTGCTTCAGTGGCAGTTCAAACATCTTTTATGACATATTTTTTTTTGGCTCAATTTAATTTTGAATTAAATCATGTTTATTTCATAACTTTGATTAAAATAATAGAGGAGCGTGTGTGTTTACACAACTTGGTAATGTTATTTAGACTTTTTTAGTTAAAATTATCTACTGATGCAAACATTCTGCACTCGTGTGTACCTTTTCCTGATCATGTCAAAAGGACTTCTGAAGTATAATCTTAAAACTTGGTATTTTTTTTATGTGGTAGGAGAAAGTGTGGAGGAGAATGCTAATGTTGTAGTCAGACTGCTTATCCGTCGACCTGAGTGTTTTGGTCCAGCTCTAAGAGGAGAAGGAGGCAATGGGTTACTTGCTGCCATGGAGGAAGCAATACAAATATCAGAAGATCCTGCAAGAGATGGACGTTCCCCATGTAATGGATCTAGTAAAACCCTGTAGGTGCAGTGAAATTGCTTTCATTGCCATAATTTTAATTTATTTTATAATTGTGCTAATTTTTTTATTTGGTTTACCATGTTAATTAATGATTTTTTCCTTGGATTCTATGGAGGGTAAAGATTTTACTTATGCAAAATAGTTCTTCCTCTGCACTGTTAATTTTAACCATTCTCTAAATATTTCTTTAGAATATCTTGAGAATCCTGCAAAGCTTTTGACACAGTCCCCCACAACATCCTACTCACCAAGCTGGAGAGATATGGATTTGATGGGTGGACTGTATAGTGGATAAGGAATTGGCTGGATGGTCACATCCAGAGGGTGCTGGTCAATGGCTCAATATCTAGATGGAGATCAGTGACAAGTGGTGTCCCTCAGGGTTCTATACTGGGACCTGTACTGTTTAAAATCATTAATGATATTGACAATGGGATTGAGAGCACCATCAGCAAGTTCACAGATGACACCAAGCTGAGTGGTGGTGCTGTTGAAAGGCTGGAGGGATGGGATGGCATCCAGAGGGAGCTGGAGAGGTGGCCCAGGTGAACCTCATGAGGTTCAACAAGACTAAATGCAGAGCCCTGCACCTGGGTGGGAACAACCCTCACTATCAATCCAGGCTGGGGGATGAGGGGCTGGAAAGCAGCTCTGCAGAAAAGGACTTGGGGGTGTTGGTGGATGAGAAGCTGGACATGAGCCAGCAGACCTCCCCTGGAGTATTGCATCCAGTTCTGGAGCCCTCAGCACAGGAGAGACATGGAGCTGATGGAGCGGGGCCAGAAGAGGCTACAAAGATGCTCAGAGGCTGAAACACCTCATCCCTTCCAGCCCTAAGCATTCTATGATTCTGTTAGCCTGCTAAAAATCCAGTAGTTAACAAGAAACCACTATGTGTAAAATGTTACAACTATGAGCAGATTTTTAAAATTTATTGCTGATATAAGCCTTTTTTTTTAATATATATTTTAATTGTTTTAACATTTAACAAATTACAGTGAAATGGAAGAACAAGAAGATGACACTATTCACATGGGAAATGCCATCATGACCTTTTATGCTGCTTTGATTGATCTCTTAGGACGTTGTGCCCCTGAAATGCATGTAAGTTTTATGTCTTCATGCATTGGAAAGTACAGGCAGTTGTTCTATTGGTTATTCAATGTTTTGTTATTTGCCTTTTTAATCTACATCTAGATTTTTCGATTTAGCACATTTTAATCCAAAATGCAGCAAATAAACACATATTTTGTGAAATTTATTAATTATAATTTGCTTTTGAGGGAATCATTCTTAAGTGCTTATGGTTCAGGATGTTTCCAGAATATGAACACTTACAGAAGATGAAAAGAAGACCTTGTTAATTTTTTATTTTTATTTTCTTCAGCTAATCCATGCTGGCAAAGGGGAAGCTATTAGAATCAGATCCATTCTACGGTCTTTGATTCCACTGGAAGATTTGGTGGGAGTAATTAGTATTCCTTTCCACATGCCAACCATAGCTAAAGGTAAGATGATTATTCTACTTTTTGTTCTCCCATCCCATTCTTATGTTTTGTAATTTAATGACACATTGATAACTCATCATTTTCTCAGCATTTAAAAATATGACAGAAAATAAACTACATGAATTAGAAATAAAATAAAAATAGATTACACGAATTAGAAATTCATCAAAGTAGAATTTTTTTTCTGCATGCTATGGGCAGTGGTTCTCTGGACACATGTCACTGATGTAAATCCCATTAATTTAAATTGAATCATACAACTCTATTACAACTTCAAAAATAAATTTGACACTGCATCCTTTCTCTTTTTCTAAAATATTATTTAAAATTAATATATTCTTTTGATATCCTAATCCTTTAGCTTTCGCCATTCTAACCCTACTAATTGTTTCTAGCAGATTTTATTTAACACACCAGAGTTGTTCTTCAGCAACTGTGGTGATGTTATAGGTGTGACTTGCATATGCAAATGCATTTCTTTGTGGTTCCTGCCTCCATAGAATTGATTGCAATAGTGGGAGATAGGTGAGCAAAAGGAAAAGAAATTACATCTAGGATTGTCTAGGGACTTAGAGCACAATACCCAATAGGTTACACTAGAATAGATAAACAGACCCTTCTATTACACCACTATTTATTTATAATTCCAAATAGTGATGGATCTCCATGTGATATCTCAGTAGCATAGGGTACAGCTCTTGGATATAGAATTGCTTATTTGATTTAGAAAATGAAACTACCAAGATTTAAAAATCTTTCAATGAAATTCATTCACATACTTCAGAAGTTTTCCACTACAGAGGGCTTTTTAGGACAGTCTTAATTCATTGTCATATATTACAAATGCACTCATCAGTGCTGCATTCTTGGGATGTTTGATTTACAGTTGTCTTTTTTAATTTGTTGTTTCTGAGAACTAGGTAGTTCTGTGAATTAATTGGCATGTTTTTGGTATTTATTATATTATAATATAAACTTATAAGAATCTCTTCATATACAAAGCATGAACAAAAAAACATGTAAGGACTTGCAGATCTGTCTGGGTAGAATTTGCTTTAATTATTCTTTTTTTTTGGCTAAGTACAAACACGTTGCCTTTCTGTAACAACCCTGGGGAAGGGGCTTAGATATTAACAGAGCTTCAAAACCTCTGACAAGTAGTAAGATGACTGCTGGTGAAGGATGATCCTTGTCATTGAAGTCTTATTTCTTCCTTTTAGATGGTACTGTGGTGGAACCTGACATGTCTGCGGGGTTTTGCCCAGATCACAAGGCAGCCATGGTTTTGTTCCTTGACAGGGTCTATGGAATTGAGGACCAAGATTTTCTTCTACACCTTCTTGAAGTTGGCTTTCTGCCAGATCTTCGTGCTGCTGCTTCTTTAGATACAGTAAGGGTTTCGAGTTTGTTGGCATTTTGGTTCTGTTATCCTACTGAACACTGCAGCATTTTTCATCCCTCAAAAAACAAAACAAAACAACCAAACTTTTTATTTCTTCGTGTTGTTTTCTGCATTGCTCAAATGCTGAACAAGTGTGTTGCTGCTGAGATTTGAGAATACTTGAAGAACAGTGAAGAACATTCTATAAAGTGCCCCATACCCATAAGAGGTGCAATGCCTTTTTTTGCCAGGAGATTTTCTGACCTTGTGTATTGGAATCAGATAAACTGAGAGCTTCTTTCCAAAGATACACAAAAAATGTTTATCTCCATCCATTTATTAGGGACACTTACATTGTTATTTATTAAATCACTTTTTGTTGTTGTTGTTTGGGGTTTTTTTGTAGTTTTTGTTTGTTTGTTTTAAATCCTCCTCTAAATTGCTGGGTTTGGGGGTTTTTAATGTTGGTTTTCTGTGAGTCTTCTTTCCATCTATTTTTTCTTAACCAGCTTGGTCTGACTAAAGATTAGAGAGCTTATATGAGAGCTAAATCATGGACTTTGGCTTCCCTGTTTGACTTATATCAACATTTCCCTGAAAATAATTATGCAGTTATTTTAAAAAAGAGAAGTTGAGTATTTTTATCCCCCTTGGACCTTGGGCTTGACCATAACACAGAAACATGATGAGTTTTATAAATACAGATATGACCTGATTTTGGAGTGTTCTGCTACACAACTATGACATTCTTGACAATTTATTTCCTTCTGAATGTCTACTTTTAGTGTTTCTGTTTTCATTTATTGAAAGCAAAGCAAGAACTGTGAATTTGGAAGCAGAAGAAGCTAGGCATCTGGCTTCCAGGAGGTATCAAATCCTTATTTGTGTGTTTTGGAAATTTCACTCTCTATAACTACTACAAAAGGAAAACAGACAAGAAGTTTTTTTTGCTTATAGCAGCATCTGTGTGACAAATCTAATTTTTTTTCTCCCATTTAATTCACAGGCTGCTCTAAGTGCTACAGATATGGCTTTGGCTCTGAATCGATACCTTTGCACAGCAGTCTTGCCACTGCTGACCAGATGTGCTCCTCTTTTTGCTGGCACAGAGCACCATGCTTCCCTCATTGATTCCTTATTGCATACTGTGTACAGGCTCTCAAAGGGATGCTCTCTTACCAAAGCTCAACGAGATTCTATTGAAGAGTGTTTGCTGTCTATCTGTGGGTAAGAAAATCCTCCTGGCTGTGCAGGAATGCTATTTGGAAAAGTTACCTCTGATATTTATAATACAAGAATGCAGAACTATGCCACTAGGAGTACAATGAATACTTTTAAATTTATTTATTTTTTTTCTGCCAGATGATTGCAATATTTTTAAGCACACTGTATTCATTTTACAACTTTATTAATCACTTATATACAGTCCTCAGTTATTTTGCTATTAATGAAGTTTTTCTATCAAAACCTTGGTGATAACCTGAGGACAGACTGCAAAAAGAGAAATGTGGAATTGTGCATAAACTGAAGTACCACTTAAATACTTAGCAATATAGTTGATGATCAGTAGGTGAAACAGTAATGTAGAGAAGTTTATTTTGTGTACCATTTGAAATCATAATGACTAGTATTGTTACACTTCATTATTGACACAGGACAAATTGGGTATTTGCAGTCTGAAAAACAGTTGATTCTTAGCCATTTTTTCTTTTTTTATATATAACTCTGCAGGCTCAATTATCAGAATTTGACTAGGTACTTACGAATTCAATTTCTAATTAAAGTTATCAACACTTGAGATTTCAAATCACTAGGGCTTTTCTTCAATATTTCACCACAGATTTTTTTTTTTTGGCATAAAGTGAAAATATCTTCAGAAATGACAGGCATTGATATTATAGTACTGAAGAGAAAAAAAAAGGAAAAAAGTACTGTCTAGCATTTCTTCATAAGATAAATGAAAATGACCGTATTGCTCAACAGGTAAGAACGTGGTTACAGGTCTGGGCATCTTTTTTTGTGTGTTTGTTTTCTC
>JANHGL010018900.1:17752-29452 GCA_024611195.1 Ceyx melanurus | reverse complement strand
AATATATAATGTCCATTTGTCATTCAGATCTCTGTAGATACAGCCCATGGTTACACTCCTCGAGCAATTGATATGAGCAATGTCACCCTCTCCAGAGACTTACATGTAAGTCAGAAACAACATGCCTGCCTTTTACAGTTTAATTTTTATTTTCTGATACTTTATTTTAAACAAATTGGATGCTTTCTATTACTTTCTTTGATGCCTTTTGATTTTGGTTTCTTCGTTGGCTCTTTTCTCTTTCATTGATGCTCTTTGATCCTTTGTTGCCTCTGTTGCTAGTTCATGCTGAAAAGCTTCAAAGTTTATTTTAGTCCTGGATTGATTTTCCCAGTTCTCTTTGTGAACATCTGTTGTTTTGAAGGGAATCCTGTTTAGAAGTGCTTGCATCAGCTTTTTTTTCTGTTTGTCTTATATTTCTCCACCATCTTCCCAAAACATTTTGTCATGGATCTTTTTTTATTTAAAAAAAACCAAAAACCAAAAACCAACTGAAAAAATAAGACTCAGGAACCATTGTTAACAATTAATATTATGAGAATATAGAATGAAGTTGGGGTAGGATTAGACATCTCCATCAAAAATTGCTATTGTTTGGAACAGTATTTTTAAGTTGATAAATGATGTTTCTGTCTTCAGAAAGTTAAGTTTGGGTTTTTTGTGTGTTTTTTTATGATGTATGGTGCTAGTTCTTGCAGTCTACAAATTTACTCTGGGCATGCTTACAATATTATGTAGACATACACCTGATAATTTTAATCTAGTTAGCATGAGTGTTTATATCAATTTAGTGGTGACAATGTGGTGTTCAAAGCTGGCTACAAAACCTCCTGAAGCAGTGTTAATTGGTAAACTGTACAGTATATACATACAGCATATACTATATATATATATATACATACAGTATACACTGTACAGTACCTCTGATTAAATTCTCACACTGGATTTCCTCTCGACTCCTGGATTTTAGTTTTCCATTCTATTGCAACACATATCACTAAGCTCTCCATTTTCCTAAGGCTATGGCTGAGATGATGGCTGAAAACTACCATAACATATGGGCAAAGAAAAAGAAAATGGAACTTGAAGCAAAAGGTAATAGCAATTGCAGGTATTTATAGTATTTTTTCTATGATTACCTCCAGGTCATGTATTTGAGAAAACAGATTGGAAAGAAAACAATACAGAAAGAGCAAAAAAAAAAGAAAGAGCAAATTTAAATAGACAGGGAAGAAATGACAATGTATCTATTCTAATTAAATATTTGTGATTTTTATTTCCCGGAAATTTTTATAATACTGAGTGTAAAAGTTCCCGTTGAAGTAGTTGACCAATTCAAATATATTTTTAGAAGTCTAACAGTGCTTTTGCATACTGGGACTTATCATGTCAACTGATAACTCTTTAATTGCTTTGTCATTTTCTTGGTGTTTCACAGTAGGAGGAGGCAACCATCCTCTTCTTGTTCCTTACGATACACTCACAGCCAAAGAAAAAGCCAAGGACAGAGAAAAAGCCCAGGATATTCTTAAATTTCTACAGATTAATGGATATGTTGTTTCCAGGTAATTGTCCATTCAGTATTAGTGTTATGGAATATTTCTAATACAGCTCAGTAGCTGTTTTGGTTTTTATTGTTATAATATTTTAAGATTTCATATTTTAAGATTTTGATATTTTTTTATAAGATTTCAGTATCTGGAAGTATGTTTAGCTGTTAGTAAAACTGTTCCTTTTTTTACAAGTGATAGTAAGGTTTATTTATAGGTCAGGTACATGCAAGTCTCCACAGGAATTTCTAGCAACTGCTTTGATAAAACAGATGGTTTAATATCTATTTATTTTCTATTAATTTGTTTCAGATGAGTTGATATGTAGTGTTATTAAATTATTTTTAAAAGTGAGAAGTGATGTTTTTAAAAAGTGAAGTTTTTTTTTTTTAAGCAGTGTGGTTTGTGGAAATTTTTAATTAAATTGGAGGCTTGTCTGCCTCATCAGCATGGTTTAGGAAATGTGAGTCACTAGGAAAGGTTGAAAGCATATCTTGAGATTTCTATGACTTGAATGTTAGTAAGCGAATGAAACAGTCACAGAGGTGGATTTAAGTAATCATGGTGAATTAATCAGCCTAGCACATCTACTTAAAACTCGCCTACTTCCTTTCTTTTATATCATATATGAAATTAATCCCATTTATAGAGACTCACAGCTAATCTAATAGTTCCAGCTAAAGTCTTTCAGAGTAACTGGAATGATTCGTTATCCTTCAGTGGAGTTGGATGTGCAAAGAAGGATATCAGTCACCAAAGGTTTCTTTTCTCACCCCTTCTCAAAATGCCAAAAGACTCCTCAGCTGTATTCAAGGTTACACGTTCCTTTGTGACTAATCCTTTTTATTTCTGTCTGACTTAAAACACAAATGAAAAGTGGCTTTTTGTTTTTGGAGGAGTGGAAGTTGCACACATTTCTTTCCAGTCTTTTATTTTACAGTGATCATTCTAGATTAGTGTACCCTGAATCAGTCCCTGGAGAAAATATAAGCCTTAAAAGTAAGATAATGAAATTGCAATATTGATTTACTAGTCTTATTTTTCTGTAACCTTCTACTTGGGAAAACCTGAGTTCTATTTTAATAAATTGCTCAAAAACTTAACGAAGTGCAAGACAACTGTTTGCATCAAACACAGTGCAATTCATATGTTAATAAGCAATTAATCATTACTAGAGAAAATTATATCAGACGACATGGAGAGATAAGACTGCTTTGAGTTCTGCATGTATGAAAAATGACTTTATCTTTTTGCAGAGGACTTAAGGACTTGGAATTAGACACACCTTCCATCGAGAAACGCTTTGCCTACAGTTTCCTTCAGCAGCTCATAAGATATGTGGACGAAGCCCATCAGTACATTCTGGAGTTTGGTATAGCACTCCTCATGCATTTTCTTAAGAAATATTAATTAAGGTGTTTGCTACTCTAAAGAGACATGTAAAATTTCAAAACTAAAAAGGACACAGAGTAGGAGTTTTCCCTCTAGTTTTCTACAGCTGATGAAGATGCTGAATTGGTGAAAATTATGTAATTCACATATTCATCCCATTTCCCCATATTCATTCATCAGATGCAAAGTGTTCAGCAAAAATTTATAAGTCCTTTCATTCTTTGAAAAAGGAAACTAGCTTCCTCCTTGTATTTATGCACAAATTGATAATCACATGTGCACATTAATATTTACTATTCATGTATAAATCCTTTTTCACAGAGCATATTAAACCAGCCTTTTGTGCCTTTCTCAAATTTCTCTGGATGAAGAGGCTGAATAAAGAACCCACCTTAGAAACTCCCATAATGAGAATGTTCTTTCACAAACACTCAACATGTGTTTTGTCAACAGTGCTATGAAGGAAACAATTTAACCTGATGTGCTTTTATTAGAGATTAAAAAAAAATATACAAGTTTGGTGATCCAAGTCAGCTTCTTACATGAGCAAGATGGAATAAACTGATGCTTATCCAAAAGCCTATCTAGTGGAAAATATAAAATATATTAATTATGTTATGCCATGGTTACTTAACAGTAGCAAAAGTCTTGATAAATCATGGAGTTACATGTGCTAATAAATAATAAATACAAGTAGTATTTGCTTATAGTGTACACTAAGAAAAATGCAGAGTAGATTGTAATTAGAATATATGACAGGGAGCATAATTTTCTTCTTTCTGCAGATGGTGGCAGCAGAGGAAAAGGAGAACACTTCCCATATGAACAAGAAATAAAGTTTTTTGCCAAAGTACAGTATATCTTTGCTTATTCTTTGCCATGTAGTAAGTAGTTAGCACTTGCTACTGAACATGTTTGTTGTTGTTATAGTTGCACTTTTGTGTTAAATTCATTATTATATTAATTAAGACCAGTAGTAATAAGAATAGCATGAAAATACTATAGGATGAAATATAGATGTAAAATATTACAGGGCTGTATTATTATTTCCTCACTTCATGATATGCAGCTACTCCTATAATGTTTTATATATTATATATATATATATTGGAGGTCATCTATTCTATCTTCAGGGCTCATCAGCTAGAAGAGGTTGTCCAGGACCATGTCCATGTGTAGACTTCACAGTCTCTGGGCAACCTGTGCAAGTGCTCAGTCACCTTAACAGTCAAAAAGTGTTTTCTGATGGTCAGATGGAACATACTGAGTTTCACTTTGTGCTCATTGCATCTGATCCTGTCGTGGGGCACAACTGAAATGAGTCTGGCTCCATCTTCTTTACACCCTTCCTTAGGATGTTTATACTTACTGATGAGATAATCTCTGAGTCTTCTCCAAGACCAAGTGTCCAAACTCCCTTAATCTCATTTAAAAGATCCTCTAATTCCTCCTTAATCTTTCTGGCCCTTCATTGGACTTTCTCTCCAGTATGTTTCTCTTATACTGGGGAGCCCAGAAGCAGACACAGCACTTCAGATGTGGTTTTAGACAGAATAAATTAAGAAAACTTATTTATGCCTTCCACATGTAAAAGCTTGCATGATGGTGTTTGCATATTCAAAGTGCTTTTGAATTAATTAATTAATGACCAAAGGCAGTTGTCTGAAGCAGTTTGTAAGCCTGATATACTTGCAGTAAATCAGAATCTCAGTACTTCAAAGTACCTAGAAGTCCATGTGGTGCTGTTTGCCAGTTTTGTTGGCAAAATGCCTAGGCGTTTGGTACTAGAAAATTCTTAAATATTGAGACAAAATGAAACTATACTTTCTGCTTTGTACTCCTCCAAAAAATCCCACAGATCAAGTTCCAGAGATAATCTAAAAATGTTTCTGCTGTCTTTTCTGATTACACTCTAAGTGCCTTGAATACTAAATAAATTCAAACAGGAAAAGACATCAAAGAAAAAAATACATTTTTTTTTTTTTTTTTTTAAAGAAAACATATCTGAAATCTCCTGTTTTTAGTTGTGACTTACAAACTGTAATACAGAACTGAAGAAAACCTGGAGATAACCACTTCTTTCTAATGTAATTTCAGGTTGTGCTCCCTTTGATTGATCAGTATTTTAAAAATCATCGCCTGTATTTCTTATCTGCAGCAAGCAGGCCTCTCAGCAGTGGAGGCCATGCCTCTAATAAAGAGAAAGAAATGGTGACAAGGTAAAACTTCAAACAATATTTATGTATTCATATAAATGTTTGTCTTTAAACAGCAGCGGTTGATTGTGGGAAAGGGAGAAATGGGAGGCAGATACTTTTATGAGCGCTCAAATTAAACTTCTTCCACTTTCCTTTCCTGTTAGGAAAATTCATTATGTAAATGAAGACAGGAGTACAGAATTATGATTGTATGTTGGTTTAAAAGTAATGTTGATGATTTTAGCATGTAGGGAACATAAATTTAGCATCATGTGCAACAGTGCATCAGTTTGGCAGTCTGTGGCACAGACAACATAATTGAATTTTAGTTTTCATTGTTGGAAACTGGTAGATACCAAAATCATTATTCCTGAAAAATCTTGTGGTAGATTTAAAAGACTTATTTATAATTCAGCTTCTATAAGTATCATGATTCCTGTCCACCATAAAATGTAAAAATGAGAGAGTTGCATTCTTTCTGCTCTTTGGTTTTCTAAATAGTAATTATAGCAGTAATATAGCCACTTGATCCTTTTTCTGAAGTAACATATTTTTGGACCACTGCTCTAAGATACATTTTCGCTTAATTTTAATTTTGATTGAATCAAAACCCATTTAGTAAGGTGGACTACAAGATTCACACAGGTCTCATGGTTGCTTTCTTAGTTCAGACTATCCAATTGGTGGTCATACAGACATGCAGGGTTTGCAGTATTGTGTGAATACTGAATTAAGTTTATAGCAACAATACTAAACTTAAGTAATGACTGTCTTAACCCTGTGTCATCCCTTGGATTAATTTGATCTGGCAGCTTGGCTGAATGTCATTCTTCAAAGAATTTCAGAACTCTATCAAAATGCATGCATCTAGATAATTTCACACCCTATGAGCTGCTGTTTTTCTGTCTGTAGTGTTCAGATAACAGTATCTTCACAGATAATTGTGATAGTAAACACCATACTTCTGGAATATGCCAAATATGGATATATTGGCATATCTGCTGCATAGATGCAGGAGTTCTGCACATATACAGTCTAGATGCATGAGATTCTGAACACGTAGCTTACATTGGAGCTGCTGCCATCCAATTGAGTTACCTGCATTGCCATTCAGAAGTGTGAGCTGAAGAGAAGAAAACAGATGCAGGGAAACCTTGGATAGGAGATAGGTGTAACCAGTGTTATTGTGCAGTTTATTTCTTAATTAGCAAGACACAAAGGTTATGGAAACTACATTGCACGATCCATTTCCTGAAGGGTAGTTTTGGGCCATATTTTGTTTTAACATACTCATGCAATGTTTTCACACTGTTGTTCCATTCCCCACCCCCCCCAAGTTTTGAAGGGAATTTGCCAAGGCTGAATGAAGGATTTTCTGTCAAGTTTTCCTTTAGAATTCTTTGAGTGCAACTCATATATAGGATTTTCTTCAAGCTAAGGGCAGTTCCTGGCTGCTTTCTTTCTCCAATGCATTCATTAAGCTATAGAAGGGTGTAATTTTGGGTACTGATAATGCAGTTACAGTGTTAAAAAGTGCAATAACAATTTTGTGTTCAACAAATACATTAGATTCAGATCTATTTTGTGGGCAAATATGAGTCAGAGGTCTTAATGTAATATGGTGGCATTGTATTTGCAACAAGCCTCTTCAGGATTGGGCTTTTAAAATTTCATATTCTTTAGACCATCTAACAAGTCTTTGTCATTCTGCTTTTGTATAAAATCATTGCTGGACATCAATCTAAGTAATGGCCTTTTGGACAAATTAATTTATTTCACCTAGACTAATTACACTGGGCGTAATAGGTTCAGTGAAAATATAGCATCTACTGAATGCTTCATTCAGTTGATTAACATTTTTACGTTAGAAAAGAAGATTTTGAGCTATTTAATATCTTTGTTAGAATGGACACAAAAGTATATATGATGCTGACATGTTTCTGTAGAGTTTTTCCTGTTAGATGAAGCAGGTGAGACAGGATTCTCATAAAAAAAATTGTGTATTGTATATCTGCCTCATGGAATAAAAAGTAAACAGAGATCCCTGAACATGCACCAACCAGCCTTACTTCATAACAGAGCAGTTGCTGATGCTATGGTGCATTGATTAATTATCTGGATTCAACATGACATTAACCTGGTTCTGATTAATCATAATTCTATTTCTGGACATAAATGTTTCCATTTGGCACGATGGTCTTGGCTGTCATGGGACCACATGTTCAGATCTCATCCATAAAGTGTACAGACATGCTTATGGTGTCTTTTGCTTTTAAATCAGAGGTTGGTAACTAGCCTGTGTAGCTAATAATGAAAAAACAAAAGTGACGTGATATTGGTCATGTCATTTATAGCAAATCAGGGGGTATTGCAGCATAAAAAATAACACCCAAGCTGATTTCTCTCAGAGAAAAATCTCAGACTGAACTGGATCATGGAGAATGAGTTAACCCCTCCTAAATCTGGAGTCCAGGTCAATTTGTGTAGGGTGGTGTACTCCTGCTTTTATTAACACAAAACTTCATTCTCATTATTCTGAATGCAGAGTGGGGTGGGGGGGTGGGAGTGGGGAGATGGGACACTGCTCATCAGCACAGGAATTAATTCCAGCTTGAAATGAATTCATATCCATTTCTGATGTTTTTTAAACATTAGGAGGCAATTTCTCATTCTGTGTTTAAAAAGCAATGTATTTGAAAAGAAATTCTCACTGTGTTCACAATAATAAAATCCAAATTGGACTAAACGTTTTCCATCAAACACTTCAATTAATCTGATTTCCTTACCTTTTGTTTTGAAATTGTCAGTGGTATCCTGAATAAGCACACTGATCACATTTTACTTCTTAAAGCTTTGATGGTTATTTCCTTGTGGGTTGTCATATAGGACGCTTTTATATTAATTAGCTTTGCTTTTATTTTGTTTTCTTTTGTTTCTTTAATTATAATATGTGCTTATTTAACCATGTTTGTTAAGGATATGCACTTAAAAACTCTTTTCTTTAGTACTCTGTCCCACATTCTGCTCAGATAATTGATTCTTTCTGCGTGACATCATGTTGCTTTTCCTGCTCATATATCAGCTGTTATTTTTTCTTCCTTTCTTTCTTCTGCCCCTCCCTTATTTTTTTCTTTTTATTCCCTTCTCTTTTATTTTTCTTTTGTCTTCAGCCTGTTCTGCAAACTTGGAGTTCTTGTCAGGCATAGGATTTCACTGTTTGGTAAGGAGACCCTTGACAAATACTAGCATGGCCATCACTTGGTTTTCTTTGCCATTTTTGCATTGTGTTATGTGCTGCTTTGTTGCATGCTGCATGGCTGAAATGCATGATCTTCACAGACCACAAATTGTTTAGGCTGGTACATCACAGAATTTATTTGATGGAAAAAAAAAAAAAAGCTTTTGTAGTTACTAGTTTGGGGGTTCTTGTTTAGTTTTTCATGTCTTAACTAATATTTGGATTTCATTATCCTACCAAAGAATTTTGCCGAGTTAATTTTAATTTATTATTTTATTCTCGATTGTCTGGGGAAAAAAACAGAGAATCAGAATTGCACATTTGTATTGGAAAGTCATTAAGGAAAATTTGGGCTGAAATGCTTAGGTGTGCTCTGTGGAATTCTTCAATATTCCCAGATGTGCTTGACTCCACACACGCATGTGTACTACCTTTCTGGTATTACATGAGTCTAGTAGGAGCTCAGTGTTTGTCTTATGCCATGTAAAAATCACTTAATTGAAGTCAATTTGAAGTCTGTATCAAGTATGTAAATTATATGTAATGTGTGGCACATTCATTTACTCTGTGATTTATTTTTTTTTCTGATGCCATGATAGGATAGTACATCCTATGCATATCTAGCTTCTATGATGGATGCATTGCAAACTTCAACATCTGTGAACATACCTAATTGGATAATTATCTAGTGAATTAGAATTTGATTAAGATAACATGAATCTAACTTCATTCCTACATATTTTATTCAATTTGAAGGAAAGGAACTCATTTGCTGCAGCAGTTTGGTGTTTAAAAAGCTTACAGACCGTTATGAAAACCATTAAACTGAGAAGAAAGATCGGAAGTTATTTTGGGATATCGCTTTTAAATGTGTTTTGGGATGTGCTGAGTGGATTTGCCTATAAAGCCAAAAGATCATAGGAGGAATGGAGTTATTTCGGCAGCTGTGTGGCATTGTTGCAGCTTTTTCTGAAGGGTGGAGTATGTCACAAATGTACACATAAGCTCTGGTTTATACCCTAGGTTGTTTCTTCAAAGAATGAACTAGCTCAGGTATACTATTAAAATTTTGCAAATCTTTTTTTTGTTATTGTGTGAATTTGTTTTTCTGACTTTTTTTTTTTTTTCTAAAATCAGAGTTGAAATAAAAATCGAAGCTAATGTAACACTTCAGTACTAAAGAAAAATCTCTTCCATTCAACACCTCAGCTTGCTTATTTCCTATTGTTTGGCTGGGTTCAAGTGGTAGAAGGAGATAAGTCAGATGGGATCAGATGAGTATTCACTGTGGCTACAGTTTGGTTTTTAATGCTTTTCCCAGTATGCAGTAACTACCAGAATCCAAAATCTTTATGCCAACACAGCAGTGTACTGTAGTTTTTCTATGAGTTATGACAAAGTCACTGTGAGACTCTGAAGCATAGTAATTTATTGTGGACCTAGTAATTCATGTCAAAGTCACCTTACAATGTGACTTACCTTGACAGTGAATACATCATAATAGAAAACCTGCTGAAAAGAATTAAACTTACTCCAGAAAATACAAAGCCTGTGCTCTTGAATGAGCAAGACATGATCAATAATAAACTTTATGGGTAGTAGGGAGTTAGCTATAACAAATAGCAAAATGATATGTAGTTTTGCTAGATAGGTGTTGGTTATAATTGTGAAATTGAATGTATTAATGAAGATTCAGCTGCATGTATGAAAGTCAGTAGTAAAAGTCCTGTAGTTTAAGCTGTGTATAGAAGTCATGATAAAATGGGATATTAAACGTGCAAGTCTTCCAGAGTGAATTTAAACAATCACATTTGGTGTGTGAGAGTCACTGAGATGATGGAATTATAATTCAGCATGGAATTATTTTTAGTTTATGCCATGGAAGTAGATTTTGACAGCAGTAATTTACTGTTTGAGAGCTGCAGCTTGTGCATCAGTAAGACTGTATTGATTTACTTCACTATTGTTGGGCTGAAATGGAAAGCTTTTCCTCAACAATTTTGGTGAACTGAGCACTTGAATTCATATTTTCTTAATTTAAAAAACAAATTTATTTGACTAGTTTGATTCACTTTTTATGTTGTTTAAATCTGCAGTAAGGTGTTTCTATATAATTGATTTTTTTTAATTTTTTTTTTTAATCTTTATATCAGTATTACAGACTCATGTAATGTGAAACAAAAATTATCCAGGTATAACATCAGATAAGAAAGGACTGGTTTTTCTCACTTCTTTTTTGAAACTTAGAAAAAATTAATCAGAGAAGTTCCTAAAAAGAAACAGAAGTCTTTCTCTGCCTAATGACACCCTGAATTAATGTGTTTATCTAGCTAGTATTCATACTAGCTCCTTTTAGCCTTAAAACCTCTTGAACTCATGTGGTTTAGTATTTGTATAAATCCAGCCTTTTTTTTTTTTTTTTTTTTTTTGAGTTGTCTGAAGAGTTCCTTTAAGGAATAGCTCTTATTTCTGTTTTTATCCTATTGATTTGTGCTTATGAACGTCTCCCTTTGCATGAAATAATGGTATTTTATATATTACACATTCATCTCTACATCTGAGTGGTCAGTATCCAGTTTCCAGGCTTCTGAAAACCAAGAATGTTTTTAATTCATAGAAAAATAATAATAATGAAGGTACATATATATATATGGTGAAATATTGGCAATAGTTATAACTCCTTTGATTAGAAAAACATTCATTTTAGGTTTCATAACTCAATTAAAAAAAAGCTGGCCTTCTGATATTGAATTCTGACCTCAGGTTGTAATAAAACTGATTATTGAAACATTCCATTTAAAAAGTCTTTTTTTTTTTTGAGTTTTAACTGGGTTGTGGATGGGTTTTTTTTGTTTTAGAAATACAGTGAGAACATCTAAATTCATGGCACGGAATTTCCACTGAACCTAAACTTGTCTTTCATCACAAATTGCATTTTCTAAAATTCTGTAACAAATCCTGCCTGAAGGTTTCATTCTAGAAAATAAGTTTAATGGTATTTTTGAAAGTCTGTTTTTCGTGTTAGGTGGATAAAGCTGGTAAAACTCTAGTGTGTCAGTCAGATTAGATTGAAAGGGGCTGTGTTTATCATGCTCACTGAATTCTTATCTAATATCCCAGTCTGTGGAATCAACTACACTGCAGTATCTGCTACAGGGATATTCTTGTCTGGTTTTCAGAGTAACTAGATTAATTTCTGCCCCTTCCATCTGGTTGCAGCATACAAACTATTCCTGATTCCTAATAATTATTTGCCTCCTGATAGTTTGCCAATGTAACTTCTCCGAGAACTTGAGTGAGCATCTCTGTACTGCAGCACAGA
>JANHGL010018900.1:4641-17652 GCA_024611195.1 Ceyx melanurus | reverse complement strand
ATATAAACATATAAATAAAATATTATTTCTTGACATTCTAATCCACAGTCTTAAGTCCAACTTGAAGTTCTTCCTTCCATCCCTGCTGCCATTAGCACAGTCCCATACTCTCTTCTTCATCAGCCCTGGCATTCATATAATGAGAGAAGTAAAATAGCAAGGAAGGAAAAAATAGGAACAAAAAAAAATAATCTTTTGAGGTAGTTTCTAGGATTGTTTTAGGCCACCTCAGATATCTCATCTGTTCCCTATATAATTGCATGGCCACCAGTGCAAGTGCAAAGTGGGTGGGGCTGTTTGGTTATGGGTGGCCAGAGAAGTTCAGGGTTTTTTTTTACCTCCTGTGGATGAACCCCATAATCACACTGCCTAATTTGATAGCATGAAACATTCTCAGTGCTGCAATAAGCCTCCCACTCCTTCCTTGACAGTTATCATTTTAAATCTCTATTTCACTGAAATAGTTACTGATTTTAGTGGTATTTTTACCTATATTTCCAAATGAAACAACTGCCAGTGAGATTACAGTGTTTACAGAACTCTATCTTAACTATTCTATTTGGGATTTTTTTTGGTTTCTTGGAGTTTTTCATGTTGTTTGGTCATTTTTAGGGAGTTGGGATTACTTTGGTTTTGTTTGTTGTTGTGTTGGGCTTTGTTTTAGCTGAGAAACTAAGCAGAGAAGCAAGATAAGATTGGTTGGGTTTTTTTTTCACTTTGCAGATATTTAGATTTTTCTTTTTACAAAATATATTTAAAACTATGGGTTTAATTTGTGTAAATCTGTCCTGGATTTAAAAAAAAAGTGGTCTTAGAGGTGGCTTCTACATGGCAACATCTTGGGATATCCATATGCATACAAGCCATGTTGTATATAAGTCCTCTTTTTACATATGAAAGTGTGAAAAAAACAGATTATGGGAAATGAATATTATGTCAGAAGCTGTTCCCTGTGTGTGCCACTGCTGATCCTGCTATAAATGGCTTCAGCCTAATGGTAACACGAGGGAACTAACCTTTTTTTGATGACATTTTATATAAATGTTCTTTCCCTATAATAGCAACTTGTGAAATTTAACAGCTTTTCTGTTACTGAGAGGGGGAAGAGAAATATTCAGGTAAACTTGAATCGCTTAAAGCAAATTTTTTAGAACTGAGATGAAAACTGGACAATACACTGCAGCTCTAATTAACCCCACAATTAAATGCTTCCATCTTGATTGCCTCAGCTATTTGATGAGAGATGCTTTACTGCCTCTAGTTACTGCATTTGTGCAAACAAGGCTAAGACAACAAACTGCATGTTTTTTAACTTGAATGGTTAAATTATACGGAAGTTAATTGCTCTTCTGCTGTGTCATTTCTTCTTGAATTAAAATCAGAGATACAGTTAGCACTGTGTAGGTCTGCTGTACAGTATGCTCAGCTTAATTTGTTGCTAATTTTATTCCCTGTTTAGGAAATGATGCAACATCAATAGTCAACTGTCTTCACATCCTGGGGCAAACCTTGGATGCGAGGTAACACTGAATATATTTTCTAAAATACAAAGAAAATGTCTTAAAATAATATGCAGTCAGATTTGGGCTACCTGTTTAAGGCTGCAGGTTTTTTTATAATACTTTAATCATATGACTGTCCCAAACTCACAGACTCACACTGTTTAATCACAAAATTAATGAGTTAAATGCACATGGAATGCAGTAAATACGTTTGTAGAGTGTCTTTATTTCTAAGTTAGTTCAGGTTCTATTTTGAACAGAAAAAAACCCAAACATTTAACATCAAATTCAGTACTTTTAACTTAAATTGAGCTGCTTGAGCCATAATGATGTTTATTGATGAGATAGTCTTGAAATATCAGAGGGTAGTGTGTTGCTTTTCATTAACTGTACAAGTCAGCTGTGTGTGTGGATAGTTGTTGTCTGGATCTTTTGGATTATTATTCCCATCTTGATTATCTACCTCATATAAACCAAATCTAGGATTTATTCCATGCTTGTCTAATAAAATGTTCCCTTTTCATTGTTTTTCATGCTATCTACAGGACTGTGATGAAAACTGGGCTGGAATCTGTTAAGATGGCATTGAGAGCATTTTTGGAAAATGCTGCTGAGGATCTAGAGAAAACAATGGAAAATCTTAAGCAAGGCCAGTTTACACACAGCAGAAACCAGCCCAAGGGAGTTACACAAATCATTAATTATACCACAGTTGCTCTCCTGCCGGTGTTATCTTCATTATTTGAGCATATTGGACAGCACCAGTTTGGGGAAGATTTGATATGTAGGTATTATTTACAAGTGCCATGCCACATGCTTTTTTTTTTTTTTTTTCAAATAGATATTAAGATAATTCTCACATTTTTGTGACTGAAATAATTGATAATTTCAAAATATGCTTTAAGTATTTTTTTATCCTTTGAAATTTACAATTCATCAGTCTGAAGTGTAAATGAAGTACATGCTATTAGCTGTGCTGAATTTTTTTTAAAATATAAACTGAAATTAAAAATTAAATGCCTGTTTAACAGGATGGCCTTTCTTTTGCAATGTATTTTGTACAGTGGTGTTACATTTGTAAATCACTTTGTTCCCTAATATTTTTTTTTACTTTCAGCACTTTGATTTGACTTAGGTATTACAGACAAACTAAGAGACTCAAATACACATTTTTTTTCAATCACTATTAATAAATTCTTAGATGATGCAATTAGATGTTATCCACAAAGAGCTGTGCATCAGTAATTTCAGAAAGTCTCTAGGGGAATATGTTTGCTTTCTTCGCTGCTAGTTTGGTACTGAAATAACTTGAAATTTTGAGTAAAAACGATGGTATTCAGCAGTCAGAAGACTTTTTGTAATGAGAGAGTGATTTCTGTGGACTGCCTTTAATAGCTTAATAGTATTAGGTCATTTATTGTCAAAATAAATGTATTTTAATTCTACAAAAAATGTATTGCAAAGAAAAAATCTCTTTAAACCTATCATTTCCTTTTTCTTTTCAGTGGAAGATGTTCAGGTCTCCTGTTACAGAATATTGGCCAGTTTATATGCTCTGGGAACAAGCAAGAGTATCTATGTAGAGCGGTGAGAGGAAAATTGTTCCTCTATTTTAATATTTGTGTTTATATTAGCATTTATGAATATGCAGTCCATTCATGAATATAGGAAGTTATTATTGTTGGATAAATAATCTTGAGAGAATAAAGGTGCTCAGATATTAAGTGGAATGCAGGTGCAATTACTATAATACAGTGCTGTCAAAATTTATTTCTTAATTAAAACAAAATGTAGTAATAAAATCACCAAACTTGTCAAAAATATTACTTGTTTTGAGGTTCAGCTGGAGAATTGTAAAAATATATCGTACAGTTCAGGTATGAAAAGTAAGAGAACAAAAGGCACTGTGATGATGCCTTTGGGTTTTCCCTGCATGTTCCTCCTTTGTGCTCAGCTGAGGCCACCTTTGACATTTTATATCTTAATATTTCATTCATATATTATCAGAGGGTTGCTGGAGTTCATTTTCTATGACCTGTTCTTGTGTCAGTGATCTTAATAATGTAGTGGCTTATCTGTGAGATAATCCCATCTTGGAATAAAATGAAGTTTGATGTACAACTATAGCAAGGTGCAGTCAGTCATCAAAGATGTGTGTACTTAACCACGTTTATTAATTCACAGGCAACGATCAGCACTAGGAGAGTGCTTGGCTGCTTTCTCAGGTGCCTTTCCAGTGGCATTTTTGGAAACTCATTTGAACAAACATAATATCTATTCAATATACAACACCAAGAATGCAAGAGACAGAGCAGGTATTTCCAAAAACTCACATGATATTTCTAAAAACACACACAAAAAAAGAATTATTTTTATTATGGGAAGTTTTATTATTGAACCTTATATATAAACAGTGTACTTGTAAGTACCTCGTTTTCATTGTTGTGTTTGTTGTTTGGTGTAGTTTTTGGATCAGAAGGGCATACATGTTAAGTAGAAAACTAAAGTTATCTAGAATACCAATATAAAAGAATTATTTTCTCTCTATGATTTAGTTAATTGATTTTTGGATTTTTTTTTTCCAATAGTTCTCAATTTGCCTACTAGTGTAGAAGAGGTTTGCCCAAATATTCCTTCCTTGGTGAAGCTAATGGAAGAAATTGTGGAGCTGGCAGAGTCTGGTATTCGTTACACACAAATGCCACATATCATGGAAGTAATCCTGCCTATGCTCTGTAGCTACATGTCCCACTGGTGGGAGCATGGGCCAGAAAACAACCCTGCCAAGGCTGAGATGTGTTGCACAGCCTTGACATCAGAGCATATGAACACTCTTTTGGGTAACATATTGAAAATCATCTATAACAACCTTGGTATTGATGAAGGAGCCTGGATGAAGAGATTAGCAGGTAAAATGGAGATCTAAATACTTAGATAAATAAATATGTGTATATTCAGAATATGTATATACATCTAACCTGAGTTACTCTGTGTTTACCCAGTTAAATCTGGAGTAGAACAAGACTTGTATTTTTCAGTTTTTAAACAATACAGACCTTGATGAACCAGAAATACTAACTATAAAAAGCAAAGTGTAAGAGTGTTTCAGCCTCTTAATAAGTAATATAATAAGTGTATTAGATTTTTTTTTTCCCCCAGAATATACACTTAGGCATTTTGCAGTGTATGTAATGAAAGGACTATAGTACTTAGTCAATATTCATAATAAAGTAAGTTTCCTTTTGTAGATGTTACACAGTTTCTTGTAATTCTGTATGTGTGCTGAATCCTTAAAATATTATTTTGAAGCTATATATCTAATATGTCTACTTCAATGAAATGTGTAAATACATATGTAATTTTAGTAATCCTTATATTAACTTCATTTTGATAACACCTTAAACTGTATTTACAAACAGTTTATTTCTCACTGCTACAATCTGTAAGGAACAGTCACTTCAGTGCTGTGAATTCAGTTTTTCAATTAGGCTTTCTTAGGACTTTTCAATACTTATTGTAGTAGCTATTTCATTGATGATAGCAGTCTGGATTCCTAGTCTTTTGAGGATTAGTAATATAAGGCTCTCTAAGGCTAAGTGGTAACTGCATAAAATTCTTTGTAATCTAATGGATGTGTTACAAGTGGTTTTGCACTAAAGGGACCAGATGAAGTGCTAATTTACATATTCATTTTTATGAGTAGATTTGCAAAATGCTAGTGCTAACAAGTCTCAAATGGCTGGTTGATGGATGGTTAAATCAATCTCATTTGTATCTACACACAAGCCTTTCGGTGTCCTAATGTGCATAGGAAATAAAGGCTGATTCTGTGGTTTGCAAATAACTTGTGCATGCTTTCTAGTGCTGCTTCACTCAAGATAAAATAGAAGTTTCAAAAGTGAAGTCAGTGGCTGATTAAAGTTTGGGTGGACTATGTAGCTATATATGTATCCAGCCACACAATTAAACAGCTTCTACATTACCCAATAAAATTGTGCATAAAAATACCAATATGTTGACAAAATGTCAGTAAAGACATTTCAAATTTTGTGATCTTTTAAGCTTGGTCTGTGAAGTTGTAATTTCTGCCCTCATGTTGGCAAATTGACTGTGTGAAATCCTGACCACATTTAATTCTTGGCGAAACTTCTGCTGATTTCAATGGGGGCAGGATTTTACTCTGCAGCTTAGATAAAATTTTCTTTCTTTATATTTTGTGGCCAGGTATATATTATAATATTCATTGCCTTAAATAGTGTTTTCCCAGCCCATCATAAGCAAAGCGAAGCCACAGCTCTTAAAGACCCACTTCCTTCCACTGATGGATAAGCTAAAGAAAAAAGCAGCAGTGGTTGTTTCGGATGAAGAACATCTAAGAGCAGAAGGCAGAGGTGACATGTCGGAGGCTGAACTGCTCATCCTAGATGAGTTCACCACTTTGGCACGGGACCTCTATGCCTTCTACCCTTTGTTGATTAGATTTGTGGACTATAACAGGTATGTGCTGAAGTGTAGGCCTGGTAAAATATTCCTGTTTATTGGTACCATCTCTTATCCCTTACTAATAACTAGCATGGATTAAAGTAGCTTTTATTCAAGCTGCCAATCCTAAAGTTGCTTAAAGTGATGCTTTATAGCTTTTAGGAGGAGGAGCTGGGGTCTTCTTCAGAAAAAAAACCAAACCAACCAAAACCAAACAACTCCAAATCCATTAGATTTGACCTAAGATTCATGTCAAAGGATTTAAAAGGTTTTAAAATAGCACATCAAAAAAACCCAATTATACCAGAAGGCATTAAAAACATGCATGCTTTGTTGGCTTGTATATTTTAAAAATGTCAAAAACTTAATTTCACAGTATAAAGCCAGTGAGGATCATCCACATTTCCACCCTTTTACCAAATTTTAGGGCAAGATGGCTGAAAGAACCCAATCCTGAAGCAGAAGAATTGTTTCGCATGGTGGCTGAGGTCTTCATTTACTGGTCAAAGTCTCACGTAAGTAATTCCTTGCTAAATACTTGTTTTAATTAAGTTTCTAAGTGGGCAGATTAATTATTTAGTGGTTGTCTTTGGGAAAAAAATATTTAATGACAGAAGTGAAAGTGCATATCAAAAGGTATTAATGACTTTGCATTTTCTCACACTTTTGAAATGCTTGAGTGGATAGGGAAATTCTGTTGTTTTTTTATATGTTAAGCTTATTACATAAGTACAGCTACTAAATTTTCGTAATAAAAATCTTGTGGAAGGATTCACAGCATGACTAGTGGAAAAAGGGTTTCCTGCAGAACATGTGCAGCTCTGTTTACAGTCTTTTAATCGAAGTTGCAGTGTGGTTTTGTATTTCTTAAACAAAAGTTATAGGTAAATAATTAAATTATTAAGACTCAGTCTATATCTGCATTGAATGAAGGTAAGCCAGTAAGTGTTCTAAGAACAAAGAAGTAGCAAATATATCTTATAAGTCACTCTTAAAATAAATTACCCTTTTTTTCCCCCAGAGCATACAATTTCCTATTTCATAAATCTTGCCAGTTAAGGATTGCTTTTTAATTCCAATTCTACAAAATTTATCCTTGCTTCTCAAGTTTGATTCCTCTGGTTCATATGTAATAACCAAGGGGTCTGCATTAAGACCTAATCAGACACCATCACTGATTGTGCTTAGTAAGGGAAAACCCAGGCAATATTTTTATATTTAATTAGAAGAGGAGTGGCATTTCTATTATAGACATTTCATAGATAAACATTTTTTTAATTTAGAAAAAACAAATCAAAATATACAACTTCCTGAGCTATATCATGTAAATAAAGCTTGAATTCAAGGCCATTATTGATGCATCCATTCACTTTGCTCTACTTATCATGTTGATATAACATATTTAAGGTCTGTTAGTTAAGAATAGTTCCCTCAAGTATCATAACTGTTTCTAACTGAGATTTTTCTATATATTTTCAGAACTTCAAAAGGGAAGAGCAGAACTTTGTGGTACAAAATGAAATCAACAACATGTCTTTCCTTATCAGTGACACCAAATCTAAGATGTCCAAGGTAGTGTATTTTTTTCTTTGCAGAGGGGAGGAAGACAGGAGGACTTGGGAGTACAACTTTTTGTGTGTTTGTTTTTGGTTTTGTTTGTTTTGTTTTTTTTGGTAACGATAGCCATTGAAAGCACTGAGTTGCCAATCAAAATATTGTCATTTGAGAAACACAGTTGACTTTCAAGATATCTGTGCCAAATATTGGCAATAATATAATTGCAGTTTTATTGGATAGGGTTGCACCTGTATAGGTGGTAAGGAAATTGTCAAACCAGGGATGAGTAAGAAGTTGTAATTATTTAATATTGGAATATTTTTTTTTATCATCTTTTCTTTATGCTGCAGGCAGCAGTTTCTGACCAGGAGAGGAAGAAGATGAAGCGAAAAGGTGACAGGTATTCTATGCAGACTTCCCTAATTGTGGCAGCCCTGAAGAGATTACTGCCCATTGGCCTAAACATTTGTGCTCCTGGAGACCAAGAGCTAATTGCACTGGCCAAAAATCGATTCAGTATGGTAGGTGCTCTTTTTGCAACTCTAAAAGGTTGAAATACTTTCCTAATAAAATTATTTTAATATTTTCTGTCATGCTATCATTGTTACAGCATGACACAAATACTCAAGACTATAATTCTGTTATATAAAGGTACTATGGGTGACTGTGGTAGATATTATTCTACATATTGGTCTCATTTTCAGGGCATAGAACATTTCAGTTTGGACATACTTATTTTCTAAATGATCAGTATGTGCACGAGATTACATTCTTAAATTAAAACTGCTATTTCTCCCTCTTAATTTTTCATTCTAAAGAACAATCTGTTTTCATATTTACCTTCTAATCCTAATTGATATGATTTGCAATTTATTGGCAGAAAGATACTGAAGATGAAGTGCGAGATACCATACGCAGTAACCTTCATCTCCAGGGCAAGGTAATATACATGAAGTTTTTAAACATAATTTTCTTCCTTTTAATTCATTTCCTGCTGCCATATAATGACACCTTGCCTTGGTTGGTTAGGGCAAATTCTAGACACTTCTCTTCAGTCAAGTAACATGCTTGTCTTAATGAAGTGGTAGGTTTTGAATGTTCTTTTATATAAGTTCTATACAGTAACATGTGGTGCCTATGCACACTATTAATATGGAATTGTAAGTGCAAACAAGATCTATCACTGATTAAATTCTGCCTTCTATTATTTGGGATAGAATCTGCAAAATGTTCAGAGATACTTGGTATCAGTTTGAAGCCTAAAAGTAAAAGAATCTGCCACTTTACCATAGTCCATGAAGTGAAAAATCTCTAGTTTACTCACTTGTGTCTATCTTTCAGTGCAGGGAAAAGCAAGTCTTTTGGAAAATGAGTAGATTTTTCTTATCAAATTCTAATTATTGTCAGAGGAATAGCCTTAGGGGAAAAAAAAAAATCCTAAATCATCCCTGTGTAGCTGGTTTTATTAATTATTTGAATAACAGCAAAGAAGCAGCCGTAATAGAAAAGTATAATGAAATAATGCACATTTCTTCTCTATTGAAAGAAGAGGGAATTGTACCTGTGGAAAGTTGAAAGTACCTGTGGAAGTTGAATACAAATACAATGATTATTACTAATTTCCATGCCCAAGACCTAAGTAATTCTAACTAGTACATCAACAATTTCATTGTTGCTTGGTTTAATGACTGGAAGGTCAGTGTACAAAGTTATGTCTGTCTATCTTGTATTCATTACTTTTCCTCAAATAATATATTCAGTGGCAGTGCTATTTGTATAGCTCATGATAATTTGCTTTTTATATTATTATTATATTTTTAATCCTCTGGAAGCTCTCAGGAAACACTGTATAAATCTGTATAATTTAGTTTTCTTCTCCCAGTCAGTGTAGGGGGCACTGTGGGGTTTAGCCATGGAAGGGTGTGGCTTAGCCACATAAAGTGCTTCTGTTGGCCTTGGAAATAGTTTCTATACTCATTAAGCTGCTTGAACCCTATGTTTTGAATATTTTTTTCCTTGGTGATGAAATTTTTCTTCTGCAGCTTGAGGATCCAGCCATTAGGTGGCAGATGGCACTTTACAAAGATTTACCAAACAGGACTGAAGATTCCTCAGATCCTGAGAAGACTGTGGAAAGGGTCCTTGATATAGCCAATGTACTTTTTCACCTGGAACAGGTCAGACACATTTTCCTAATTCCATCTCTTCTTAATCTAATCAAAAATATCCATCATTTATACTTTCATGTGCTATATTTAATGTTACATCCTTTTTTCTTTCTTTTAGTCACCACTGTTTATATGCTTTGCCTTGTCCAGTATGATGGTCATATCAATCACCAAGATTGTCTTGTCTTTTACCCTGGTTTTAGTTAACTGAGCTGAAAGTAAATTGATCAGCATGTACAGAACTGCATAGTTCAGCACATTAGACTCTAGTCTCTGCATTCAAGCTGCATTTACAATCTCTTGATTTCTGGCATTTTAGCTATACCATATTATATATTAATTATTTATACTTATGTACTTTGGATAAATTGTTCAAGGGAGTGAAACTCAAGGTGTGATCCTTCAAGTTTTCCATGTTCTGTCTTAGGATCATTCTCACAGTATATAGAACCCAACAGTAGTGCAGTAGAAGTTGGATTTCCATTTGAATACCAGATCAACATTTCAGATTAATCTTTAATACTTAAACTTGTATTGAAGTCAACGTTTGGTGCTTTTATCCTCAGTGGTTTGCACTATTTGTTTAAAGATTTGGCCCCACAGCTTTAGTTATCTTCTGTAGACAAGTGCTTAGGTGTTTCTGTTACTGAAATGGATAATTAATGTCTTTAAAATATTAAATATGCTCTGTTTTTATGGTAGTCTTGAGTAATCCTTTGCTTTGTATATAAAAATACTTTTTTCTCCATATATATGTACTCTGAATGCTTTCCTCAATGCACTGGAAAAGACCAGTTATTTCTTTGTATTTTCAATCCATGCACAGCTAATATATTTGTTTCATTTTATTGTTTTCAGAGATCTGCTTGTGTAGGCCGAGGCTATTTCTTTTGGGAAAGTATAGAGTGTTTTATAGTTTGTGAAGATATTACTAATTATCTAACATTCACATTTTGGTTTGCCTGAGTGCTAAATTATTTGCACTAATTTGTTTTGTCACTGTAAATATATTTGCAGTGAACTCTCCTGTCCTTTCTCTTAACAAATATTTTTCATTTGTATTTTATCTTTTGGAAATAACTTGTTTTAGAATGTCACCATTTAATCATACAAGTGTAATTGCCCATTTCTCTGAATGTTTGGCAGTATTTTAGTCTGTTTAATTAAAAATTTAACATTTAGCTATGAATAAATTATTTTTTTTTTGCATTTCACTGAACAAGAAAAGTGCTGTATTTGGATTGAATATTAAGTCTCTGTAAACATCATCATCATTATTACAAGGGAGAATCACCAAGTCTTTCAGAGTAGAGATGCTAAACTCCTTTGATGATATTGTGAGTCAGAAGAGCTATAATTCCACTAGCAGTTATCTGTAAAAGAAAGAAACAAACCCAGACAAACAACCCCACACAGAAGACATCCCCTCCCTTAACTCTAAAAGAGTTATGTAAATTAAATCAAATTATGTAATCTTAATGGAGTAGTTGTGAAGTAAATCCCAAAAACTATGAGTAGGCTGTGGGAAGGGAGTGATCTGCAGCACAGCCTGCACTCAGTAGTAGTTATATATAATTTTTAAACTTAATTCCTTTCCATTGTAGCTAGTTATGGCAAATACTACAAATAAAATATTAATTCTATTTAAACAATTCCTTTAAATGTGTTGTCTGTGGCAATGTGAAGGTTTGCAATTTATCTGTATGCTACCTATAAAAGATAGAAACAGTGAAGGTTTGTTGTATTAAAAGTTAAGGTTTCTGGAGAGATGGCCTCTTATTCCATAAGAAGTAGGGTGAAGTAAAAAAGAATATCTGCTTCATACCAGCAAAGGGAGATTTTTTTGCTTTCATTTTCTAAATTCTGATTCTGCAATTTCACTTGAACTCTGTCTAAAACACTTTTCCAATCTATTATTATTCTGCTATCTTTCCACTTGATTTATCTGTTATCTCACTTTATTATTACTAGCTCCAGACAGTAGGGACATTGCCACATAGTTTATTTTTCCATGTGTGTTTTATGTCACAGGTTGAGCACCCTCAACGGTCCAAAAAAGCAGTGTGGCATAAGCTACTGTCTAAACAGAGGAAAAGAGCAGTAGTTGCCTGCTTTAGAATGGCACCATTATATAATCTGCCAAGGTAAGAGTTGTATTCATTCTATATTTCACAAATGCATTTATATTCATACAGTGCTGTTTGTTGAGATCAACAGGAAGAAAAGTCTGTAAATCAGTAATTGGTAAACTACATGGTAATGTACTTTGTATATTACTTTCTTTTAATAGATTTTAATATTTTAATAGATTACTTTCTTCTAATACCTCTTCTGAAAAGAATAACAAGTATAATTTTTAAATGATAAAAAAAAATTTAAAAAATTTTAAAATTCTGGTTCTCTCCTCTTAGCATTTAGAAAAATAAACTAGAACAGCTTTAATTAAGATGAAAATAATAACAATAAAATGGAATCTATACAAATACGTACAAAACCAGTATCGAACCAACTCTCCCAGTGGCAATTATCCATGTAGTTTCATGGACTTCTGAAAAAAAAAAAGGTTTATATTTTAGGTATGCAAGTCTGATCCTGAACATTAAAAGAAAATGTATCTATTTGAGCACAATCCAAACATATGTATTTCTGATAACTTAATAGTAAAAATAATATTATGATTATGCTAAATATCAAACTCATTAATGTGGCTGAGCAATTGATTTTATTTCTTACATGTGTTTCTTTAAAGTTCTTTTTCTTATATGGTCATAAAATCATTATATTTTTATGCAAGTTTTCGAATCTAATGGGACACAGTTTTGAATGGAGCGTTTTAATGTAAACTTAATTTTGAAGATAGGTGCTTTCAGCAGGTTATACCATAGAAATGTTGTTTTCCTTTGAAATGCTAGTTGTAATGACTAGGCAATTCTTCAAGCTAAATAAAATTCATATTGACCAAATCTTCTCTTTCAACATTTACAGCTTTTGTTTTAAATGTCCCTGTTTAGGCACCGAGCTGTCAATCTCTTTCTTCAAGGCTATGATAAATCTTGGATTGAAACAGAAGAACACTATTTTGAAGACAAACTGATAGAAGACTTAGCAGTACGTCTGGGGTGCAAAGGGTCATGGGAATGTATTCTGGATTAATATTAATCTATTAATCTTGTTTAATAATAAGTCTGTGAGGTTTAAATTAGAGAAGATTTAGACTGGATATCAGAAGAAGTTGTTTCCCTTGAGGGTGGTGGCTCAGTGGCACAGGCTCCCCAGGGAGGTGGTTGAGGCCCCATCCCTGG
>JANHGL010018899.1:0-20645 GCA_024611195.1 Ceyx melanurus | reverse complement strand
GCTGAAGAAACTTCAGACATAAATTGATATCCATAGTTAAATGATGGGGTTTATTCTGGTATCCAAAGGGCATATATCCATTCAAAATTTTCTACTTGGTGTTCATTGGAGGTGAAGGGGAAGTTGGAAATCTCCACCCTACGGATGGTTGACTGTCCTAAATTACAGCAATTCAAATTGTCAGTTTCTGAAAGTGAAATAAATCCCCAGGAGTGAGGAGGTGTTGACTTAACTTTTTGATCAGTTGCTGAGGTGTGATGATCAATTTGAGTCTTAGATGAAGTATTGCCTGAAAAAGGACTCCATGCCATTTATCATTCGTGTATAGGCCACATTTGAGATCCAGTTCAAAGTCAGGAGGATATAATTGCCTAGTGTTGTTAAGAGTTTTCAAAACCTTAGTAGACACTTCTCAACACATTTAAATAGCTAAATACCTATGCAGTGTTGACTAAAGAAGCATATGTGTCTCTAGATTAAGTTGAGGGCAGAGTTGGAATTGTATCCAAAATCTTTAAGACTCAGTCTGGAGCACCAGCACAAGTCATCCTTCCTCCTGAAATTTATCTCAAGTGTGCCACAATTCTGTGCTCAGTTAATTAATTTTTTAAAACAGGTATTATCTAACTTAGTTTTCAGTTAAGAGTGAGTATCTTATTTATTGGTCACATGGAGATCTTAATTAAAAAACTATATTGACCTGAAATGTGTCCTTACACTCATTTGAAACAACATGTTTTTTATGTCGTGTCATAGATACTCCTGTTTTCTCCAGTGAGAGAGCAATTTCATATCCAGTCTACAGTATTAGTCAAACAGCTGTGCACTCCAACAACATTTGTAAACAAAAAACACAGTAGGGAGCATTTCTTCAGACAAGACAGTCTAGTGACACCAGTAATAATTTTCAACTAATTTATGGTCCAAGGCAGAGCAGACTTTGAAGCTTAAAAAAATCTGATTGCACTCTATTTTTACAAGTGGTTCAAATAATTTCAGCTGCCATTTTCATTCTTCCAGGGTTAATTAGAATGCCTCTGAGAATCCTTTCAGTATTTTAAATCTCAAAAAAATCAAAGTATATGAAAGAGAATAGTTTACTATAGCTTCTCAGGCAAATTCTGGTTTGGTGGGGTTTTTTTTAGAGAAAATTACACATAATCAGGTACTGACTGCAGGTAATCTCTAATGTTATTGAAACAGCAGTATGCATTGTAGATTCATTCATTATGATAACAGCAATCTGAAAGCTAGATATAAAATAAAAAACTTCTGTTGCCAGGGTCAGATGATAATCTGGATTCTATTGTTCATTAATTAGTCTAAAGCAAGAATAAAGGCATTGTTTCTCCTGCAGAATTAAAATGCCAGCTTAAGCTCTCCAGGGCAATGTTTCAGTCCTGTTCCTCCAGGGATAGGGAAAGTTTTATAGCTGGAACCTATCTGATTCTCAAGACAAAACATGGTAATTCTACAGTATTGGAACTACCTTCTTAAGAAGTGTTAGTAAATGCCTTAACTTGACTCATGAAATTCTGGAAGGAGTCATGTAAAGTTCTTCACAACAGGACATGAAAAGATACCTGAAGCTGGGAGAAAATTTTTTGAGTTAGAAAAGGCAAACATTGCAAAGGCATTAAATATGGTAAATTTGAGTAGGTTTGTAATGAAAACCACAGCTTAATAAAGGTGAAACATCCAACCAATTATGTATCATGGCTTTATCTGATGCAACATGCATTTGTATAATAGATAATGTAATATATTTTATTAAGTCTATATATATATTAATTTATATATCGGGAAGTCTGAAGGAGCAGTACTGTAACATTACATATGGACATTTTATTTTATTTTTTTCCGTAGATCATTGTCTGATTAAGAGAGTGGTTTTGTCATGCAAGATTGTTTAGTTAGATGGGATCAGGAAGTTCACTCTTGGAGAATGTGAATATCTAATCCTTGTTTTATCCAAAACCTTAAATTTCTTTAGTAGTATGGCTGAGCAATATTATTGATTTTTTTTTTGTGTGCTTTTTAAACTAATTTTTCCTTTCTCTCCCTGTTTTCGGATACATTCTAAACCTGAGAACAAAAAATCTGAATATTTTTAGAGCCAAATTTGCATGTTTCGAGGTTTGCTTTAATCAAAAGTAAGATGTTTTGGAATTTCAGTGCACTCTAAGGGATTACAGAAGCATAGATCTGGTAAGCATAGATCATGCTTTAAACTTGAATCTCTCTAATGGCTGCCCTTGTAGATTGAAATTAACCTTTTTTTCAGGTCCTGGTACAGCAAGATCCTAATTTAATATTTCTGTCTTCAAGCAAGATTTGGATTCAATGGTTTCATGTCTAAAATTAGAGGTATGCCCAAATGAATGGCTGAATGACACTTTCATTAGGGGTATTAGCCTGGACACCTAAATATTGGACACCTAACTAAGGTAAATGACAAATAATGTTTGACTTCCATAAACTTTAATGTCCAAAGTAGTACATGAGCTAATTTTCAAATGCATAAGAGCTTCGTGATTTAGTGAGTCACATTTTTAATAGTTAAATTTTATAATTAAAATACCAGGTTCCAACTTGCATGTAAAAGAAAACTCCAAAAAGCAAACACGAAACCCCAATACTGTACAAACACACTATCATATTTGCAATACCAGCAAGAAAAATACAATGAGATATGTTTGATTAAATTTTAAAAGCTTTGCCAGTGAGGAAGATTTGAAAATCCTGCACTTAATGATATAATGTTGGCTTAAATATTGGAATTATGTTTGTAATATATTTGTCATATTGTTACTAGAAAAAGATGTCTGTTCTTCCCAGTATCTGCATTACCATGGTAGCTTTCTCTGTTATGTATATAGGACTATTCTGAATTTTAAGTGATCTGAATTGGCTGAGGATGAATAAGCAGATGTAGTCGACAAACACTCTGCTTGTGACTTCTACAGGAGGTCACAGCAAAAGAGAATATCTGATCAATCACTCTGGCCAAACCAGCCCCAGGAAATCATCACGTCTGGGCTTGACAGATGTCTGATTATTCTGTATTACTATTAAAATGTCTTTGAAATTTTCAAGATATAGACAAAAGAAACAACATAAAATATTAGACAAAGTGACACTGTTTTGTAAAATACAGAATAGCTGAAAAGTGACATGAGACAAGAGCTTTCAATGAATTTTTTTCTCGAAGGTTTGACTTTCCCATGTGTTAATACTTCAACCTGTCACCCTCAAACCAACAGAATGAGTCATGATGCTGGCTACAGAGCACATACTTGGAAAGCAAAGCACAGCAGCAAAGATCCACATCTGACTTTATGGAACATGATCCTCCTTTTTAAGGAACTGGCCCTGCAGTCAGTCTACATCTAGACAAACAATTGCAATGGATCAGCTGCTGGTTTTAGGCACCTCTTTCTATCCTCTAATAAGTTGTGTGGCTGCTCTTTTAAACCTTTATGCAACTGAACGTAATTTTCTAAGACTAGGTAGAAGACATGCAGAATGGTTCTGACTTTTGGAATAACAGTAACTATGGTGTCAGAGTGACACAACAGGGTTCATGACTACAGGCTGTCTTGTCTGAGTAGAAAACCTTCCCAAGAGAGGCAAAGTATTATCAACACAGTGATGATTACCTGAAAAAAAAATATTATGATGACAAATGTGAACTGCTGGTGACTCCTTTGTTAACAAGCTGTTTGATGCCTTTAAAATCATAAACTCCACAAAATCTACATAGTTATAGCTGTACATTTTAAATCTGAATAAAAAAACTTATACACTACTATACAACGGCAGTGTATAAATTTAATTTCCAGATGTTCAGATATTTAAGTATTTTTCCAAACCACCTTCAAACACCTGCATAGTAAAATTAAATTAGTATAACAGAGTAGAAAGAGTCACTTAAATTCAGAGATTGAGATTGTAATTTAATGAGAAAACTCCATTCAAAAGAGGAGTGCTACTCCCTGACTCGTATTAGAGAGCAATTACTGAGAAGAGGACACTTTGTGGTGGTTGGTGGTTCAGTAAGTGCACATGCCTGTAAAAAAATTTATGTAGTTACAGTTTGGTAATAAAAGTAGTAAGAGTGCTATGGTGCTCTTCTCTGAAAAAAACCCCAAACAGTCTGGTAAAGTTATTATGTAATTAAAATACAAGTTAGCAATAGATAACTTGCCACTGCTTTCTATTTGGGCTTATTTTTTTTAAAGTTATATTTTCTTATGAACATTTGGTTCTTAAAATAATTTTTTATAAAATTTGAAGAACTTTTTGCTACATCGAGAATAATCCTTGTTTGAGAGAAAATTCATGAGAATGGTTCTGATGTTTAGCTTTTTCAGTAAACAATGTGTCTCGTTATCCAAACATACTTTGTTTATATCTTCTGTGTTATTTTTTTCCTCAGTTCAACACAAATACTTGCATTCAAGGTAGTCAATATTTAAATGATGGCTCTTGTTTTGAGAGTCCTTCAGAGTGACCCCCTGGTAAGACCATGGCTAGTTTAGAGTGGGAAGGTACTGTTTTCCTAAGAAGTTTTTGACTTGAACATTTAAGATCATAAGATACTTCGGAGCACAAATTTCTCCTTAACGTGCTCCCTCACCCAGGTGCATGGTATTTCAAACCTATACATGCAATATTGAATCTCAAGTAGCCAAGGGTTCACATCTGGTTTTGTAGATGGGTCTGGGGCCACCTATAATATTTAACTTTAGTCTGTATTCTGAATCAAGACGAATTTAAGCATGAGTTCTCAAAAGGATAAGAGAATGTTTTCCTATGATCGGTTTTATATTTTGACTAAAACAAAATAAATTACTGACATAATTTGTGATACAGATATATACTCCCTGTGTGCTTACAAAGGAAAGTCCTCTTAGCTTCAGTTGCAAAATAAATGCTGAAGGGTGAATACAGAAATACAGCACAGGAGTGCTCCTGGGGGTCTCAAGGATTTTCAGAAACAATGTACAGCAGAAAAACAAAATTGAGGAGTTCATATTGTAAATGTGTTCTTTTGAGAATTGGATCATGGCAGGAATATTCGCTGGGAAGCTCTAAATCTCAGTCTTACTCATCAGCTTATGAAAAATGACAGTATTTAAAAAGCCCAACTGGTTTTTAAAGATATGTAAGGCCAGAAAATCAATTTGTGAATCATGATAAGTTATGCTAAGTACCATCAGCCTGTCACTTTGTTGGAACTTCATTTTTTTTTATACCTATGTTAACAGCAGGGATGTTAATCTCAAATTCCCACTTTTGACTCAGAACTAGATTTCCTCAAGTTATAGAACTGTAAAACCCAGAAAGAGTACTTAACTTCTTCTCATGTTGCTTGACTGTGGGAAACGAATCTAAACAAACCGATTAGTGTTACATTCCCATTGCAGTGAATGTAGTTAATTACTATGACAATAAGCTGAAGCGCATCTAATCAAACTGAAATTAAATTATTATTACCCAATGGTAGTGTACATCACCAATTTTTAAATGGAATGACATCAAATATTAATTCAACATAGAATTCAGGGGGACTTTCTCTGGAGCATGGTCAAAGATGAAGGTTTTCTGTATTATTATTCACTCCCACAAGAAGAACATAAAAATGCAATCACCCTTTTGTTTTATTGATATCCAGAATTCCATTAGACCTGGTCAAGTTGGAGGGAAGATGAAACATGCCGGCTTTTTATCTCTATGTTCATACTTCTTGCAAGTAAAACCATAAAATGGGATTCTGCAAACCTCCTTGGGTATCTTTTCTAAGACTGCTGTCATAGTTCTAGTATGCCATTTTACAATTTCAGCTGCTAATCCACTCTATGTGATGGTTACAGTTACAAATTATTATTTATATGTTATACTATTCTAGGTCAACTGTGTGACTATATACACTTCTGCCTGTCATTTGATATGGCTCTCTCCTGACAAATCCAGCATTTTGTTAGAAAGAGCAGACATTCAACTCCTGATATAATCAGGCTGGTCAGGTAAAAATCTTTTTTGCAGCTCTGGTACCTTTTTTTCTGATGGTAACACTGAACAAACCCTTACTGATGGGACAGAAATAGATATGATTGGTAATGATGCAGAGGTTTAGTGTAGTCTAACAGCAAGGATTTATTGTTGCTCTGATACTACTGGACATTTGTTTCTTGTTTTACAGTGTAGTATCATTTAGGATCAGTCAGTTCTCTATGGCATCAAAGTTTTATCTAATTGCTTGTGTTTAACTATTCCTTAGAAAGTTAAAATACAATCTAATACAGCTTTACAGTTTGGACTTCATTACCACCATAATAATACCTTGTACAGTTGTATTAATATTGTCTTATGATAATTCCATAACCCCTTCCACCTAAGATAATGAGATCTTGAGTCTCAAAATGTCTATATAATAATGTAAATGCATGTAAATGCCTGTTTTACATATAGGAAAATGAAGTCACAGAGCTGATCTTAAGGATAAACCCTGTCTCTTGGTGTCTTAGAGGTTTTGGGTTTATTTCTTTTCTATTTTTATTTTTTTTATATATATGGCTCTCTTGTAATTAGGCATTTTACTTAGTAGGACACACTGCCACATTAAGTGGACCACTCTGAAACCCAGCACAGGTAATGGAGGAGAATATAAGGATCCAAAAGCATAGAAACATCTGAAGACAAAGTAGTTTAGTGGACATAAACTATCAGGTAGTAATGTTGAATCATGTTGAACTTGGTGTTTATTTTAAGAATTGTCATACAAAGTAAACCCATAAAGCCCTGCTACTGGCTCTGCAACACTGAGACTCTACAACAGGCAAAAGGAAAGAACATGACAAAAAGCCTTTTCTGGGTATTAGATTTACTTGCACTTAGTATTAGACTTGCATATTTTATAGATGAGGAAAAGTGATTGAGCCATTGCTTAGTTAAGAATTTAAAACTATTTTCTAGTAGAGTGTTGAAAGAATTTTCAGGCTTAAAATAAAAACAAACTTCTAATTCACAGATATTAAAAATGCATTTCTCTGTTTAAGTATATGAATATATAATTACTGAAACTGGTACATACATACTTTCACATGATATTGACAATTATATTTGAGGTCCAGGTTTCTTCATGATAGCAAGAACACTTAGCTATGTTTAAGAAAAAACAGCTGTTTGCAGTTTATCTAAAAGGATGTGAATAGATAAAAATACATATTTTTGTAATCTCTCAGATCATCTCCTGAATACGCAAAAAAAGAACAATCAAGAACAATGTGAAATCAAAGGACAGTGAATGAAATTCTGAAACTTCTTAAGTCAATGGGAATTGCATTATTGACTTCAATAATGCCAATATTTTACCTGATACACTGAAGTTCCAACCTTTATGAAAATGCAGTGGGTAGGTCATTAATCATAACCATGTAGAGTTACACTAGTACAAAGCCGTACATTAAATTCTGATCAAAAAGTTATTGTTTTCTCTGTACCCAGGGGAAAGTGTGGGTGATAGTACTCACAGAAAAATGAAATTCAAATGGGGCGTCTTATTCAGGAGGGAAAATATATGCTGATTGCAGCAAGAAGTACTTGTTGGTTTGTTTATTTCTTTTTTTGAGAGAAATATAGTTATGAAGCACAGCCTAAGCCTTAGCCTTAAAAGCATTCCCCTGATGGCTTTACAATTTCTTCAGATGTCCTACAGCTCTTCTACCAACAGCCAATGCTTGAAGGTTAAGACACATGCAATACTAGATAGAAAATTAATATGGATTATTTGAAACAGACGTTATTTTAAATTACCACTGTTCAAAAATACATTGAATCTTTAAAATCCAAAGTGTGCACATTTGCAAAGGAACTATGAAATGCCCTTAGTACTTTGAAAGCATTTCCTGCTGATAGCCAAAATATTGCGAGTGAATATTAAATAACTTCTGAATCATTGCATTCATTCTTCATCTTCCTTTGCAACTTTTTGAGGTATAAACTAGAATATTTTCAGTTTCAAGAAAGTGCTTAAAAATGCTTTATTGGGCACTGACAGTAACTACAATATTTCTGTGACTACCAAACTATAAAACTAGGAGAATAATAATTAAAAAATAAATCCATGGGAAATTAAGAGAGTTTCTATCTCACTAGTTTTTCTAACTGAATTTTTAATATACTATTTTTCAAATGAATAGTCTATAATTACTTTTCCTATTAAACAGTTTCTTAGATAGTATGATAATCAGAATGATATCATTATCCAGGATGACAGACTGGATTTTGAAAGATAAGGATGGCTTCCATAGTATTATTTTTTTCAAAATATAAAATAAAAGAAAGTCTCAAATATGGCTGGCTTCAATAGTATTATTTTTTTAAAAATATAAAATAAAAGAAAGTCTCAAATATGGCTATACTCTCTAGGCTAAAAAGTCATATCTTGTAGAAAGTATTTCACCTATTAAACTGGGATGGGTTAAGTAAAATGGGAATTTAAAGGGAAGTTCTTCTTTACCCAGTTGTAACTATCTATAGCATTCTAAATTTTTTAGAACCTTCATATATAATGATTTAATTGATCGATTAAATATATTCAATAAATGTACAAAATGTGAATTGTAATTTTTCATATACCTTGAAAATGTTGGATCACTTTTGAACTGTGGGCAAAACATGAGAAGGTAGTGTCAACTTATTCTAAGAAGGTAGCCAGAAAAAACCAAAACAACAAAAAAACCAACCAACAAACAAAACAAAACAAACCCACCCAAAACCAACAACAATCTAATCCCATCTATCTGGATGAAACTTTATAAGGAGACATAAAGTAAAATACAACAAATACTATAGGTGACTACTTCAGGCAAAATACATTTGGCTGTTAGTCTGTCTTCTGTTTAATGTACCACCTCCATCGTTCAGCCTCTTGACTTAAACACATTGAAAAAATAGCTTTCAGGCCAAAGCACTGACAAAGCTGTCACAGTCAGAAGAAAGAAACTGAGTGATTCTACCATTTAAAAATTATATTATGTATAACTCCCAACATTAAAGGAGGAATACCATTCTTCTTCGTCTACCCCACTTCCATGGGGTAGTAAGATGTGCAGTAATTATCCATGTAATTCAGTCCTTTGTTTTCCTTTTAAATTTTTATTTGTGGTCTAGTTTTCATACTAGTATTTCTGCTAAAAAATAAATAAAATATGGTTGCACAGATATCATACCATCATGCCTTTATTCATAAGTATAGATGCAAGATTCATACTACTGCCTCAAGTATAAGATGCTTTGGCCATGAACTCATATAGGAAGATGCCTACAGTTAAGACAATTTCAAAGGTGGCAGCAGTGTTTCAGTATGTTCAGACAGATTATGAAATACCATCAAATTGGAATAGTAAGAAGCAAATAAGGTGTATTAGAGTATGCAAAATGACCTATGAGATAAAGATTCTTCTCTGATGATGTAAATATAGATGTTGCTTCTCTCAAAAAATGTTACTCCTTTAAAAAAAAAAAGAACATTGTCTCAATGATGGCCGCAGAGACAAAAATCAGGCAGTAAGCAGGTGATCCAGTCTCACTGGGATATGTTTCTACTCCAGTTCAATTCAAGTTCCTCTTTGTCCTGCTGCTCAGAGAGCTGTGTATCCTGCTACAGCATGAATGCCACTGCAGCCATGCTCATCAATCAGACTCAAGGAAAAGGCCTGTGAGACTTGAAAGTCTGCTGGATTATGTGCAGAGCTTCAGGGATTTGATACAGTTTTTAGGTAATGTTATACTCCTCTGACACATCAGCAAAATAGTTTTAAAATATACTTTTGTTATTTAAATATTTTTATGGTTGCCCATAAGAAGTTAAGAAAGTATATTTTGGTGTTATAATTCTGAACCATGGTAGTGGAACCTGTTTATCTGAAGAGAACTAGGGCAGTAACAGCATAGAGTGGCTGCTTCAAGTCATGCAGGAATTACAGCATGATAGCTACACGATGCAAAAATTATGTTTTGTATTTTTTCACTAATATGTTTTAAAATAGTCTCTCCTGAAACATTTTCTCTCTGCTGTTGCTTTCTCGAGGTTTCATTTTTGGATTGTTCTCTAATAGAATATAGGTATTTTCAAGATATTCAAATTTGCTTTGTTCTCCAATAGAAAATAGGCATTTATAAGATGAAATTAAAATTAGGATATAAATGAGGATTAATTTAAAGGAGGATTATGAGGGGGATTCTAAATCTTAACTATATAACTAAGGACTACAAATGTAACCCAGTGCATTCATTAGTCTGATTGGCAGAAATAATTTAGCAGCCAGCTGAGAAATGACATTGAAAGTGTTTTCTTATATTATAATCAGATATCAGATGTATGCTAAAGAATTCCAGATCTATCCAAAGTGTCACCTTGGCCAAGTCCATATTCCATTTACTGCAAAATAAAAAAAAGGTTCCTCCCCAACACTTTGTTGTTGTAACTAGCCTGAAGAAAGGCTATTTGGGAAGTAAGTGTACAAGATTTATTGTAGAAAATCTAAACATTATAGCCCTCATTTACACAGGTAGGCTGATAGAAATAGGACAGACTATGAATAATTTTAATATCTGATCCAAATAATGCTTTAATATATTTGGATTTCTTTCTTTTCTGTCACATTATTTCACCTCTGTTTATGTCCATGCCATCTCTTCTGCATTTCTGGAGATACAGGCAGCTTCCCTACCTCTCTACCTTGCCTGATTTATCCTCTGAAATAATTCCATTAGTAAAAGGAAAGAATTCATAAAGATGCAATTACTACTACTGTAAAAATGGACATAGATTATGTCAATCTGTGTAACAAGTATTGAGTATATGCTCCTATAAGGCATATGTCTATGCATTTAAAATAATACTGTAGGAGCCTCAGATGAATTCTTCCTGCCATCTAAACCCATTTCATTGTGCATTTGAATTGCCCATGTTTCAGTTCAGTTTATGTCTGTTTAAAAGATGAGGAAAGTCACATTGACTTCAGAGGTGTATCTGAATAGAACTGGCCTGGCCATCCATGTCCAATTTGGAAATCAGGATATCTGCAAATACTGATTTCTTCCAATCATGCTCCTATTAGCAGAGAGAGCAGACTGAAAGACACTATTCTGCTCTTTATGAAGAGTCTTCTGAACACCTTGCTTGGCTGGAAAAGCTTTGAAAAGCAAACTAGCTGTGCTTCATATCTGGGGGAAAGCAGAAGGCAACAGCAGTTACCTTTTATAAGTTACCTTATAAAACCTGACTTAGGAAGAGCAACTTGAATAGGATAATTTGGAAACAAAGTACTTGATGAAATATCTTTTGATTTCTACAATGTAAAGGATGAGCTAAAAAAATTACCTTAAAAATGTAACCAATCCATCAACTAATGAGATAGAGGAACCCAGTTGCTGACACTGCTACCTGTTTTGCCTACATTCTGATGAACAGATTGGCAAAGCTTTTGGTAAGCATTAAATTCAACTAGCTAGTTTAAATGACACCATGATGATTAATTAGCTCAGGACTCATTCCAAACCATATGCAAACATGAAACAGTTGTACAAATTCTAAGGATTAAGATTCCCAAAGCAATTAATTTAATCTTGACATCCAAAAACATGGAACAGGTCTATTCCCAAAGATAACCACCTATACAACACAGTCTGTGGATTTGAAACCAAATCTTCTTCCTTTTAATTGTAGCAACAGGTCCTTCTTCTCTTTTCCTCCATGCCCAATAAGCCAGAGTATATTTACAGTGATGGCTTAAGCCTAAAGAGACAGTCAGGTCACTGGTCTGAAACCAGAACTGATGGAAGATGGAACTGATACTAGTAGTTCCAGTTGCCTTTCTTTTTGTGAAGATTAATTCTTCTCAGAATAGGAATCTCAGGCTGTTTCATCTTGTACTCCATGTGTGCAAATCTGAATTATCTCAAAAATGATCATATATTTATTTGAACATGTAAATCTTGTTCAATATAAGAAAAAACTGTATAATGTCAAAAGGACGTTTCCAGTGTTTTGTTTTCAATACTGGACATAATGGAGATTAATTCATTAACACTTTCCATATTATTTTTGCCTTTGAATAAGTCATGGTCTTTAACTGAATATTTGTAACAGTTTTCATCTGGATCCTCTGCTGTCTGTTATTTCTGTAGCCAGGCTCCAGCCTTTCTCTTACTGAGAGCACTAACACATCTAGCCTTCTGCATACCAGTTCAGCTGCCTGAACCTTTTAGATTCCTAATAACTAACAGGTTTACTTCTATAAAATCTGTTGGACATTAGCCAATTAGTTAAAGACAAAAATCACTGGGAGTACAGCAGGGAAGCAAATACTCTAGTGAGTGGTATTCATTAATATCCTAAAGAAATAAACCTGAGAACAAAGGTGTTAACAATACACTGGAGCACAGGAAGTTCCACCTCAACATGAGGAGAAACTTCTTTACTGTAAGGGTCACAGAGCACTGCAACTGGCTCCCCACAGAGGTTGTGGAGTCTTCTTCTCTGGAGATTTTCAAGACCTGCCTGAATGGGTTCCTGTGTGCCCTGGAATAGATTATAGTATATGGTCCTGCTCTGGCAGGGGGGTTGAATTCGAAGATCTCCATGATTCCTTCCAACTCCTGACATCCTGTGATCCTGTATGTGTATGAGTATCAGCACTCAGAAGTTTAAAAATAGAACAACCCTCTATATGTATGAATGCAAACTGAAACCTTATGTTACTCTACATTTATAATTTCTTTTTTTTAAGACAGTATACAGACAAGTAACCCAGTTAAAGAATACATAGTAACAAATACATCTTTGTGCTTATATATCTGGGTTATTATGAACAGCATTTTTGTTTTAGGTCAGGTTTATAATTCATTCTTGCAATCTGTTTTTGTTACCTACATTTATCTTTCCAAAAGGTACCAGTTAATACAGTAAATAGTTGTTTTTGTGTTTAGTTGTTTTGGGTTTTTTTTTTTTGTTTGGGTTTGTTTTTTTTTTACCTGTAAATAGGCCATGGGGTTGTGGTGAGACACCCTGTCAAACTTGTATGGAATTTCTGTGAGCCCCTGGGATCCTGGTTCAGCAGGTAAGTGTTGAAATTTTACTTCATTTCACAAATGTATGGCTGTATGCTGCCATCTGTCTGCTCTGCAGCTGGGAGTCTACAGTGCACCATTAGGTTTATGTACCAAACTGCAGATGTTTTGTATGTTTCTGAAAGCTGTTAAGACTTACGTTGTACTGCTTACCTCATTTCAAAGCAATTTCTCTTAATCTGCTGTGCTCCTTTATGGGAAAGTAGATTGCGAGGCTGAAAGGTTTAACATCTACAAACAGGTTCTTTTTTCTTTGCCTGTCCAAAATAAGGCCATTCTTATCATCATTAGAGAGCACAAGAAGAACCAAATTAGTGTTGTCTGTGGTATCTGTCATGCACACAATTATTATTGTGACAAGGTACTATCATATTCCAACATGGATGATGGGCTTTTTCATACCTCATTTTCATAAAAGCCTCTGAGACTGAATTGGGACTGACTAGCATCCTACCGAATCTGTATATTAAACACTAATGTACATCATTGTTGTGACAAACATTGTAAGGAGAGAAAGAATTGGCACAATATTAATCTTCTTTCATAATATGACACTAGCACTCTAAGTTTTATTAATTTATTCATTACAGATCTTAATATTTTAGTCTTCTTGTCACTGGTTAGGGTCAGGATAGCCCCTTAGACATAGACACTCTCTGTTAACCCCCTCCCTCCCCAGAGGGGAAGAGAAAGGGAATAAGGGAGAGAGTCTCAACGATTAGAAAAGGAAACTAGAACAGCTTTAATGAAAATTTAATAATAATAATAAATGGAACATATAAGAATATGTGCAAAACCAGTATCAAACCCAACCCCCCCGATGGTAATTACATCACCATCACTGATGCTGTGGAGCAGGCACTGGGAGAGTAGCAGACTGGGCCCAGCAGCAGATGGGAGCTGTGTTCAGGAATTGGATTCTGGTACTGGATTCAGGAACACACAGATTGGGCTTGAAGGCAGAATGGACAGAATCCCCCTTGGGGCCCCAAGAAAGGAACTGGAAGAGGACCTGAGCCAAGCTGAGCAAAGCGGGCAAAGTGGGGCAAGAGGGCAATGAGAGGGAGCCCCCTAGAGAGAGAGACCCTCCAGATCCCTCAGCTTTATATACTGAATATGATGTATATGGGCTGGAATCCCTCACTGGTCAGTTTGGGGTCACCTGTATGGACCCACCCCCAGTAGGAATCAAAAGATCCAGCAGTGCCTTTGGTCTGCACATCAGTCCTTAGTAGTAACTCTAACCATGGGGTGTTACCACTGCCAGAAGCAGACACTGCCTGGGAAAATGTGCTGCTGACTTCAGACAGTGAAGTTAGGGAGAAGAAACCAGTTGAAAAGTAAATCACTGAACAGAATTAGTTCTGTTCTCACTTAAACCAGGACACCGCCTGGGTGTCCTTAAGGTTCCATTTTGTCTGTTTGAACTTATGGTGCATGACCAAGTACATGATGCATACAAAGTACTTCGTATAGCTGGCATCATATCCATTTGACCATGCCATTATTAAAAAACAATTTGACAGTTTCAATTTAGAGAAATTGATAATTTCAGACTTGAAAGTGTCAATATTGTATTTATTATTACTTATAATTTTACTGTATTTTAGTGAATTCAAGCCTTAAAAAAATAAACACATATGTATTTTGTAGGCAAGAATACTAGTTTTTAAGCAGATGTAATATTAGAGCTTTTAATTTTGTTTTCCAACTACTTAATCTAAAAAAATTATTATTCAAATATTGAACATTTACAAGGCTGCTCCAGAAAATTTGATTTCTACATGACCATTTATTGTCCTTATAGCTAAACTCTACAAAGCACCATCTGATTAAAGCAAAGATATTTGTTATTGCAGTAATCAGAATAAGTTACTTTTTTTTTTAACTCGGAAAGCAATTTGATAAACTGTGCATATACTTTCCATATAGTCAGCCATTTTATGACAGTAAAACAAATCAAGAGAATATATCTTCTACAAAATGCTGTTTCATTATTATTCAAACTATATTTTTTTCCAGAGAAACAGAATTGTGCATTTTACCCATATGCAAAAACACTTGTAAAACAGTGATTAATGGAGAGTCATCATTTATATCAGAGTGTAAGGGAATCAATTCTCTATCATTAGGTTCCTGTGAGGAACAGGAAGGTAATAAAAGCAGCATTTGTTCTGACTTATTTTCAAGAATATGTGCTATTAATAGTATTGCTAAACTTAATACTCAGGCTTTTTTCTTGGCTCTGAGTTTAGTCCTCACCTGAAAGGATAAGACTGGTCTTCATAGATTTTATCTCCTCTTGCAAGATTCCCTTGACAGGCTATTTCACTATATGTCAAGTGACATGATGGAAGCAGCCCTGCTATGTAAAGGCATAATTGAAGAATTATTGCAGGAGAAAGGAGGGTAAGATTCTACCCATTTGCACTTCTGCACTCAGGAAATGATAACAACAAATGATGGCTGATCTTAAAGACAGCAGAAGTTAGTTCCTGGTTAGGTTTAGTCAAAGGTAACTACAGAAGAAGGCCAGATGATGCAAAAGATAGAGCTTGCAAGCTCACAATGAAACTTTTGTTGTGGAACAGTCTGAAATGCTTGTTCAGAAGGTCTGTTCAAACTGCCTCTGCTAAGACCACACCTGCATGGGGAAAAAAAATAACTTGGTAAGAAAGTGAAGGTCCATGGAGGAAAAAACAAACAAACAAAACAACTCAAACCACCTATCTCCTTCATATAGCCAAATCTGTTGCTGGAAACTTAACAGAGCTCAACCCTTCTGGGAAGAGCACTACAGCTTCTTCCAGTATCCTGGGAAGACTACATGGTGCAGCCTGTCCCTTACAGCTGTGCTCACAGCAGAAGCCCAATCCCATCGCTCTAAAAAGGTTTGCTGTGTTGAGTTTGCCCAGCAATTGTGGTACTTCCTAAAGAAAGCTATAGAAGAGGCAGACGTGCAGACAGGACATGCATAGCAGTGTACTATAAGGAAACTTCCATCTTTTATGTGGGGTGCCCAGCTCATTCTTCTGCCGAGCTTGCACAGTGCCACAGCAGGCACAATGCTTTCCAAAATTCTGGGGAGAAAAAAGATGTCAATGCCAGCAACTCATGTAGCTGTTGGACCATTCTCCATCTCCCAGAATCATCCAAAGAATGGCAGCTGCAGAAGAGCGTCACCAGCTCCATGCATATATATATGTGTGTGTGTGTGTGTATATATATATATATAAAATAAAAAATAAATTCAGCTGTTAGATAAGGGTGCCCTCTTATGGAGATTGTGGGCACAAAGTCTTGCAAAAGTTTTCAATTTTATTTTATTTTTCTATACAGTTTTCTTTACAAGTCAATATAGTGGACAGTCAGAAAAATACAGTAGGTGGACAAGTAATAAAATATGTAATTTAGAAAGCACAGAATTTCTTAGAAATAAGCACTTTATTTCTTCACAGTATGCTCCTGTGTGTTTTCATGTTGGAAACTGCAATAAATTCTTTTATGAGGTTGTGAAAGGAATATTTAGGCAAACCATTTTATGAGTAGAAAGATTTTATTCATTTTCTACTAAAAAATTGTCAAAAATATATTTCCTTGTTTTCCTTCTACTTAAAAGTGCTTTTTAAATGGCAGTTAAAATACTATCATGTTTTTTCATCTATCCACAGTTCTCCAGTCTTTCATGTTCCATCCTCACAGGTTATAATGGCATAGGCAGTCATGCCGAAGGTTCTTAATGTGGACATTTCAAAATAATGTGACTGGAAAAATACATACAAAATCAGCCATATCCAGGTGAGTTTTGATACTATAATGCAAGCCAAATCAATGAGGTATGATACAAAAATGCTGTATTTCTATTTCTGTTATTATTCAAAATTAAGAAGAATGGTTTAGATGTTGTGTGCTAATGAACTGCTTAACCAAGGCTTAAACATCTTTTAATATCCGTATTCACTGGTAACATTGAAAGTAGGCTTGTGTCTTTTTAATATCTAAAGATCTAAATAGCTTGTGTCCAAGAGTAAAAGGAATTGCCTAAGGAGCTCCTTGAATCTCTGAGGTGTTTTTTTGTTTCTTATCGCTCTGTAGCACATTTTAGCTTTTGTTTTATAAGAAGGGAGACAGAATGCTGCAGTTGGAGACTCTAATAATCAAATGCAGTTTTAGTGAGACCATTTGTGGAAAATGGTTCTACTGTCTCCACAGCTGAAAGAAATAAACTGGAAGGGGGATAGGAAATAATAGGAAAAGTAATTTGAAATCTGGGAAATAACGTGTGATGGTAAATATCTAAAGAACTGGGTGTCGAAATGGTCTAAAAGAACTGGCTGGTCTTCAGATACTTAAGATTACTGATAATAAAGCCTTTATTTAAAACAGAATGGGATGCAGTCCTCAGATATCTGGCTAAGTGCAAGTTATGACACTTCTTAAAAATTTATTTTTCCATCCACTTCACCTGTTCTGGTATTTATATTGAAAATAATGTGTTTCCAATGTAAAACTGATAATCAGATATTGCAAGAGCTGACAAATCCAATGAGATTTGCATCATATCTATAGTTCGATCTCTAGTGTTGGCTCAGTCACTCATATTGAGACAAAAACAAAACAAAACGAAAATGTTTTAGAAATACTAATTTTCTTTAAAGCTTTTTACAGACAAGAACTTGAATTCAAAAATCTTTATATGAGTTTTATTTGCAGGTGACAATTCCCCTAAAATAACAGTAATTAACAATACGCAAGTCTTCAGCAGGGGACCACTGTTGGTGGGCGGGTGAAGGATTAAAAGCAGTACATTAATTCCCTTTATTCAACTCACTGTCCTGAAGCAGTGTTTTCTGTATAGCCTTTGAGCCTAGTGACACTGCAGGTGAGTGAGACCTTTCAGCTACTGCTTCTAGGTTACTTTGAATAGCAAGAAACTTACTTTTGCTTAAAGTCAAATGAGCTACAGGAAAAGTTTCAACAAATTTTGACTGCTGTTTACTTTTCCAGTATTTTTTAAAAGTTTGATAATTTCATAGCCATATTCTAGTTCATTGGCAGATTTTGGAAGATCGTAGTACCTCGGTGATGAGTCCACTAGTTCTGCGGAAATAAATCTTATGAAGAGCGACTGAAGGAGCTGGGACCGTTTAGTCTGAGGAAGAGGAGGCTACCTTATCACTCTCTACAACTAGCTGAAAGAACATTGTAGAGAGGTTGGTTCTGGTCTCTTCTCACAGGTAATTAGTCATAGAACAAGAGGGTATGGATTCAAGCTGCAACACGATAGGTTTAGTCTGGGCATTAGGGAAAAAATTTTCAGTCATACACTGTAATAGGCTGCCAAGAGAAGTGATTGAGTCACCATCCCTGGATGTGTTTAAGGGTTGTTTGGATGTATTTTTGAGGGACATGTTTTAGGGGTGAACTTTGTAGAGTAGGGCTAATGGTTGGACTTGATGACCCCAAGAGTCTTTTCCAACCTGAATGATTTTATTATTCTATGAAACTAGATCTGTAGTTCATGGGGCTGCTGCAGCAGTGTCTCATGACATGCAACTTTGTGCTTCACTACTCTTTATTAACATCCTTAATATTTTGGCATGTTTATTTTCTATGCTAATATTGATTTGTACCATCAAAAACCATCTTACACTGAACTTGATGTTGAATTCTTAGACCACCATCATGGCAGAATGAGCTCACACATGTGACAGTTCTCCTGTAGGGTGCCATTTGAATGGCTTATTTTAAAATGCAGGAAGAGCTATGGCAAAGAAAAGCCAGGAGAAGATAGACAATACAGTGCCAGAAAGAAAGACCAGTGTAAGTAGTAAAGTCTAATGGTACAATTTAAAAACAAAACAAAACAAAAAACCCCAACCAACCAACCAACCAAAAAACTATTAGTAAGAGGAAGATTACTATAAGTCCACATTAAAAAAAAAAATAAAAAAATCCAAAGAAAAATAATTGTTTCCAACTGTTGACAGGCATTGAGGAAGCTGCTGATCTTGGCTTACTGCAGAGACAGCAGTGAAACCATTCCTGAGACAGCAGTCATGTGTCAGCATGACTGACACAAACAAGAATTGCTGGAGAAGAAAATAGGATAATTTAAATTACACATATATCCACCCTTGTGAGGAAAATGTTATGATAATCCAAGTATTCTGACTTAAACACAGTCCAATGCTGAGCTGGAAATATGATGCAGGAGGCTAGTTTTTCTGAAGTCAATTATCAACTGTCTCCTTGCTAATCATGTTCATGAATGAAAGGTTATTACAGTAGTGCATTATATGCTATAATGTTATTTGGCAGGAAGCATGGGCACAGGGTGTCTCCTGTTCTTCAGGATAATTTATTTTAAGGAGGAAAGTACATAAGGAACTAAACAACTAAACAGGTCAAAAATTATTTATTAGCTTTTGAAGAAAAGATGCTGGCAACAAACTGAAGCAATTTTGATTCTTTTAAATACTTCCATTTGTATCATATCAAGAGAGGTACTAGACATTTTTCTTCCAATATATTTATATTCAACACACATTTGTACTCATCCTTTTCTTCTCTCATGGTATACATAAAGTAAGCTGCACATTGCCATATGTATAGGATGAGTGAGATCGTAAATAATAAAGTCCCTGTGCCTCGGATGACAACAAAGCTCCTGCTGATTACAAGGCTATATCCAGCTTGAACAGTGAGTGGTGCTATGACATTAACTGTTGCAATTCACGGTCCCTTGGAAACAGGTTGTATCATCTGAGAAACCCCACACTTACTTACTAATTAGCAATTACAGTTATGATCCGTTTACTTATATTAAATAATGGCCTTATTATTATTATTATGAGGTGTGACTAAGACTTTGTGGGAAAACAGGGACCAAATAAGTAAATTAGTTGTAGTCTGTACTCATTGTCTGTGTAGCTGTAGCACTGGGTAATTGCAGCCTAGTAATGAATCCAGATCCCATTGCAGTAGATGTTGTTATATAAACAGGTGAAAAATGCCACCACTGTTTGGGGACACATTTGAATGACCCGTTTCAATTTTATGTAACAAATTATTTATTAAATATGAATTTAACATTCTGTGTTATAAAGAAATCTATTGGTTGCTCAAAGCACAGTAATTTTTTGAAGTATTGTCATTGTTAGAAGAGGAGACAGAGGGGGGACCTCATCAGTGTCTATAAATATGTTAAGGGTGAGTGTAGGAAGGATGGAGCCAGATTCTTCTCAGTGTCATCCAATGACAGGACAAGAGGCAGTGGGTGCAAGTTGGAGCACAAGAGGTTTAGGGAAAACACAAGGAAAAACTTTTTCACAGTGAGGGTGACAGAATTCTGGAACGGGCTCCCCAGAGAGGTTGTGGAGTCTCCTTTTCTGGAGACACTCAAGACCCGCCTGGTTCTGTTCCTGGGTGACTTGGTCTAAGTGATCCTGCTCTGGCAGGGGGGGTTGGACTAGATGATCTTCTAGGTCCCTTCCAACCCCTAA
>JANHGL010018898.1:34037-56622 GCA_024611195.1 Ceyx melanurus | reverse complement strand
TTCAACCAAACACAAAATCTATTCTCAAATACATACCAAATCTTAAAATGGGTTTTAATATTCATACAATATTTTTACAATAATAATTATTATACAGTTAAAAATAGCAAGACATGAAAGGATAAAGCAGCTTGGTTTGCTACCTTGTCACCAATTCCTCTCTGCACGTAAATACCCATTTACTCTCAGGCTGAAGTCTGGAATGATGTCAATAGTCTCTGAGGCTGTCCCCAGGAGGAAGGATCATGTTCTCCAGAGTCTGCACCTTACAGGCAGTATAAGCATGGACTGTGACACATTTCACCTGCTCTGCACGAAACAGTCTTGACACGCAGCACACATGACACAAGCTCCTTGCTGTGTGGGCTTGCTACCAAAATTTGAGCTAAGCTGAGGGACACTGATTCCTGGAAAACATCCACATCCACCTCAAAAGCCAGGAATAACTGATCTTGCAATTCATGCCCAAGCTGGTTTGTAGTTGATTTTCAAGATGGCAAACCATTAAATCACAGAACACTTAATATTAACTTCTTAATTTGAGGTGGTGTGGAACTGTGGATCCCTTTGTACTTCTTTTCATTTCCCAAGCTAAACATTGTCAGCACTCCCTTCTGCTAGAGAGAAAAGATGTCAGGGCTGCAGCAGGCATGATGGTTAGTGGGAAGGAATACATGAATACTCAAAGCATGGTTGACCAGAGGAACCTGTGGCTGATGGTGGCCTTTCAGAGGTAGTTAAGAGTGCAATATTAAGTATATTTCCCCAAAACATTCTCCCAGCCTAAACAGTTTGCAAAACAAATTTCTGTGATTTTCTAAGCCACGTTTGTTGTCTTTGCATTTATTATTGCTTCAGTGACTTTTCCTTCCATTAAATAATCCTGTGGTTTTATCGAAAGCAATCATGATATGATTAAATGGCTGCTAATATAGCAATTTTTTGAAAAATAATTTTTTCAAAGCTCAGAATTATCACCAAATGGGTATAAAGACCTTGAAACCAAATATATCTTCTTCATACCCTAAAGCACCACTGATGTTCACTGTCCATCTCCTAATTTCAGGCCTTTGAGAGTTGTGCTAATAAGTGATAGCCCTCAAATTGGTTTTAACTGTTTCTAGTTATTTTATCAGAGGCATTGTTGGCAGTGCACTTTAAAAACAACTATTTCTCCTCCTTACAAGTCCTTCCTTTAATATCTTGAAGAGCCAAATGTGTGACTTGCAGCTCATGAGGATCCCTACATCTCATGCTCACATATTCATGATCCATTCCTCAGTGTTTATTAGCTTATCTTCTCTTACAGACTTAAGAGTTGGTTATGACTTCCAGCATAGACTTCTTATGAACCAGCATTTTATATATCCATACCCTAGAGCAATTTTTAAAAACATCTCTACTACTCCTAGGGAAATTTTTAGAACAGCAACATGAATGAACTTGAAATCATAGGCCATTAGTGAGTAATGTTATTTTGAAATAAAAAAAAAAGGTTGTTTCATAACATTTATATTATCTTTATTATATTTTCAAAATGCATACATGTTGGATTTACCAGCATCTGAATGATTCATACTTAGATTAATAGAATTTATAAAGTCTTTTCAGACTGCTTGGTTTTACCCATCTGTTCTGCTCGTAAGCTACTGGGGTCCATCATGCAGAACTAGGTAGCTTGCTTTCATTTATTTTCAAGTATTTCCTGGTAGTAGGATGAGAAAACATCTCTGGATAAGGAAGTAAATTGAAACATTGATATTGTCATTTTAGCCTGAGCTATTGTCTCAGTAAAAATGCAATAACAATCTTCAGTGATTTAATGCTGTAAATATGCCAGCTTTATGGAAACATAGCTTTAGTATTATTTTCTCTCATTGAATATTTTATAACATACTAATTTGATTTGTAGATTGCTCACTCTTCCTCTCTTCCTCTTCCCTATCCCATTTTTCTGGAGTTTGCCAGTAAATATTTGGGACTCTTACATGAATATTAGTTAAGTATGTGGTTAAAATACTACTTATTTGAATAAGTGGTATTTAATTCATGCATATTTGAAATATCCTGCTCTTGTCCAGGGTCTTTTCTGGAATTCAAAGGCAATAGTATGATTACCTGTCTACAATATTAGGAAATGCCTTAGAGATTGCAGGGAAATTTACACAAGTTTCATATTGCTAAGGATATCCTAATAAACATTGACCATTTCATCAAAATAAGGGATAAACTCAACTCATCAGTGTCTTTCTGGTCTGAAAAAGCTATAGTTTCTCTCTAGCCTCTTCTCAGACAGTTCATGTGAGAGCTCTCCCTCATGCCTCATAATGCTGGCCTCAATACAGGCTCTATTAAGAGTGAAGACTTCTACAACATTTCCTCATCTGACTTTCAAATAGGACTTGTGTTTTTCTGCCTGGGGCTTGTATTTGTTGAAGTTAGCTAGTGGAATGTCCCACTATTGTAGAAAGATGGAATTTTTATCATGCTAATGTTGCAATGTTTATTGGAAGAATAAACTGTTTTAATGATAAGATAATGAGAATTAAAAATTCTTATTGTGTTCCTTTGGATAATGAGAGGTTAAAATAGCATTAAAGTCTGACAAAGGTTAATGCAGAATGAGATCATGAAATCCTAATTTTATATATGTTTTATAAGTGTATAGTATTTTATGGATAAGATTTTCAGAGCAGACAGAGATGTTGAATTTGGATTAACATTGAAATTAGCAAGCCTGGAATATTAAAATCACGCAGGCACTCTGAAAATTCCAGAGTATCTCCTCTTAGAAATCATAAGTATACGGCCATTTGACACCAGCTATGTAATTTGTCTTTTCAATACCTATAGGCAGCAAAATCAGGGACTGCATCCTGTGGAGCTGGTGTTTTATAAAGTGTGCCTCACTTTGTAATCCAGGTATGTTGCCAAAGCTCCTGAGATAATTTGGTGTACTTTGGTATTTCCAGTGACCCCATTCAATAGGGATCCATTAGAATAACAAAGGCACACTAAGTTACTAACAGCAGTGTTGCAAAACACTTCTGATCTATTAAAGATTACATGGATTTGAGCATTTTGAGGGCTAGCATAAAAATCAGCTTCAGAGCTGGCTATGTGCTCCTTTCTTGAAGCTAAGAAGAATGCACTGTAAGATGAAAAAGCTCATTTGCATAGGGTCACTAACAAAATTAACAAAACTAAACAGCAAATACAGATGTCAAGAGACTGACAGTATTCTGCACAGAAATAATAAACAGTGCACAGGTCTAGTTTAAATCAAAATGGATTTAATGTTTTGAATTGCAAACAAAGGATTGTGTCACACAGTGACTGGCCTCTAATTGTAGCTCATTCACAGAAGTTAATAAGTGTTAATTGATGTTGCTATGCAAATATATCCCTCAAGGGCACCCTTTCTTGTCTTTGAGCCAATTTTCCTAATCTGCTTCAGTAAAAAAAATTGATTTTAATATATCCTTTCAAATGCCTTTAGGAGTAGTTAGAAATAACTATATTACTGGCTTTGATCCAGTGTAACAAAGGTTTTCCATCAACATCCTTCTAAATATATATTGGCATGTGAGGTTTTACATACAAATATATTAATTTTCTTAAAATTTATTCAAGTAAATCTGAAAAAATATATTAATGCATGTGAAAAATCTCAGTAATCATACTAAATTGTTTTAGTCTTTCTCTTCTTTGTTTAAGAGTATAAATCGGGGTTAAATCTATGTGTTAGCAGAATTACATCAGACTGAATCTGGAAATTAAGAAAGAAGAAATGAGCTATTGGAATTTATTATGTAGGTAGCAGATTTATTGCATTTAAATAAAAGTCAAATTACAAATATTAACTATAAAAGCTAAATTCTAAACACATTTTTTTAAACTAGAAAGGAAAAAAACCTACTAAACCACAAAACTTAGTAAAATTAAAATAAAATTTAGTGTCAGATCTTGAATCAACTTTAATATTTGAAAGTTGCTTATTTAGAAAACAAGGGCTTAAATTTGCTGCTGTTTAGTCTGCTGACTTGTCATTTATATGACTCAGGCATAATTTGTGTTTCCTTTGATTTCTAGTTTGGTGGGTTGACCCATCCTATAGACAGTATATAAGAATAATAATAAGATTGAAATTATGTCTGCAGAAGCAAATAACATGGCTGAGGGAATACAATCTGGATAGTCTACACAGGCTATATAAAGGATAGAACCTATGTTTGTGAATTAAAATAAGTAAATATATGTTCTCCTAATGTGTAGATTTAAAACTACTATATATTCTTGTCAGCTATCCAAAGGTATTCATTGTAAAATGACATTTAGAAGTATTATCAGCCTCTGGAAACAGATATTATAATATCTGCAAAATAGCAAAATAGATATCTTTTCAATCCATTTGATTAGAAAGTGAAACCAGAAAAACAATGGCCATTAATTCATTTGAGTTTATGCAACACAAATATTTTCTAAAAATGGGAGAGAAAGCAATATAGAGAATAGGCCATCCCAAAGCACTCCCAATAGTGCTAGCTAGCCTGGCAGCACAGTATATAAAAATGAATCCATTTATCAATGTCACCCCTTGCATTTATATTGTGTTTTGAGTTTCTGCAGTACTATATTTCATATCACTAAATGTTCATTCTGAGCATGGGAAGGAGGAATGGACACAAAACTCACCTCTGAGACAGACTCACACATGTTCAGGAGAGTTCCTATATACAGGCAGGTGTTCAGCTAGCTCCAGGACAGCAGGGCTCCAGCATGTGTGCTACGTGAAGACAAAACATCTTGACTCTGAACATTCTTTCTTCTGCCCCCAGCTTTATATACAGTGGATGATGTCATATGGTAAGGGAATATCCTTGGTACATAGCCCCATAGAAGCTACTATGAAGAAATTAACTCATTCCCAACTCAAACCATCACAAATCCATACAGTATTATCCTAATCTTTTTTTCCATCATCCTCATAATTTTTGTCATGACAACACATGGAAGACCCATCAAAGATGATGCCTTATTATATGATAACTTTAAGAAAGAAAATTAACTTCTAGAAACATCTGTAGATAATACAACTTTAACACATGATTTATGTTTAATGTATCATAGAATCATCATAGAATGATTTGGCTGGAAGAGACCTTCAAGATCATCAAGTGCAGCCATTAACCCTACACTGCCAGGGTCTCTAAACCATGTCCCCCAGCACCACATCTACCTGATTCTTAAACACCTCCAGGGATGGGGACCCCACCACCTCCCTGGGCAGCCCATTCCAATGCCTAACCACCCTCTCTGGAAAGAAATTCTTCCTGATATCCAACCTAAATTTCCCTTGGCACAACTTGAAGCCATTGCCCCTCGTCCTGTCATCTTTAACTAGGGCCAAGAGGTTGACCCCCACCTCCCTACAACTTACCTTCAGGTAGTGATGTAAGTGAAGCCTGTCTCCATGGATCCAATTAATCTTATCTTTGGCTTCCATTGCTTCATTAGTAGTTGCAGATCCTCAGTTCTCACTCTTATCCTCATCTGTAATTCATAAGATTGTTACTTCTCCATTATGCAACAGGAAACTCCTTTTTACATTCTAGTGTATTTTATTTGCAGCTGAAATGCTTCATGAGGAAACTACAAAGGATGTTAAGTGTTTGGAACTTTTTAAACATCAGTGTATTCTATTTACTCAACTGCTGCTTTATCACTGGGTATGGAAAAGGTAAAATTTTCCTACTTCATTTTCCAACTCCTTTTAATACTTTTATAACTCTTCTCAGCATGTCGTCTTCATATGTGTACAAGATAGAGCCACACTTTCATTAGGCTGGTGCAGTCTTCCCTTTATCTTCAGGATGTTAGCTTTTGCTATGTAAAACCTCTGACACATCCACTATGTATTCAGAATTGTTGCTCAATATATTATTAAAATGGCAATAAAAAGATACATTACTTTAGTCATTGTACTATTGACAGCAAAATCCATCACCACTTTCTTAGCGTATGATGCTTTAATTTATGTATAATAACCAGTTTTAAATAGAAGTAATAATCATAAATAACATTCAAGCATGAAGTCAGTGCCCTGATTAACTTTTAGAAGCATAATGGGACATTTTGGCTGAATAACTTTTTAAGTAGGTGCAGGGAGGGAAAGACTGCTTAGGTCTCCCTATCTTTTCTCATCTGCCTTCCTTGCTCCCCCAACCTTGAAGCAGGCATCATAGGTCTGCCTGGTACTTCCTTAAGTATCAGGCAAAGCAGGATTCTGGAATGAGCAGGTTTTCTCACTGACACTAAAGGTGAGATTTTCAGAAGCACTCAACCTTGATTAATCTCTGCTCCTATGGATGTCGGTGGTAAAATGAGGTCACTGGAGTAATTATTTCACAGCTGAATGCCCATACTAGATGATAGTTGCAGTCTTCTTTTTCTTTTTTTTTTTCTTTTTTTTTTTAACTGTAAGCTCTCTGGAATTCCTACAGTTTGAAATTTGTCCATTGCAATGCCTCTGAACTATACAACCCCAGAGGGGCAGTTATTTATAAAATGTGCAAGGTCATTCACATGGAAATTCTTCTCCATTCTGCTTGGGTTTTGTTGTTTGTTTTTTTTGTTTTAATGCTGAAGAAAAAAATTATATAAACCAGTATAACCCACAGTGATGTTCACAAAACAAGACTGAAAGACAAAGGAGAAAAAAAAATAATTGTAACCTTGAAACTACATTTCACATGTGAATAATGGGAATTGTATGTCTTCTGTGGATAAAATATTAACAGATCCAGAGAAAAAAACCTACCATGTTTTTCACACAAATGAACACACCCAGCAAAAGAAAAATTAAAGATCTGCAGTGCATCACAGCAGAAAGAAAGGTGAAGGTCAAAGGGCAATTGGCTTGAATGGTAACCTTGCTTGATGAGTTTCACTTTAAAGTGAAAAAAGATTGCACTATGGTATTGACTGAATTGTAAATAACAGATGTGCTCTATAGGACTCAGAGTAAGTATCATAAAGTTATACTGTGTGTAGTACCTGTTCTGCAGTGATGATTATCTAGTTATAAGTCCTTCAGTTAATTAATTCTCTAATTACTGACTACAAAATTAAAAACAGTGAAAAACTGAACATTTTTCTTTTTTCCTCAGAAGGGACATGCCTCCCCTAGAGGGAGGGAATAATGTTAGTGAGGTAAGATGTTAAGATCTTAAGTAAGATCTCCCTTAGTGCCCTTAGGTGGATCCTATCTGGCCTGATAGACTTGTGTGTGGCTAAATCCTTCTGGATTACAGGGCCTTCATTCTGCTTCTTGTCCCTGTCTTCCAGCTGAGGGGGCTGGGCACTAAGAGAACAACTATGGGATTTATGTCATCAGCATTATACATTATACATATTTTATATCAACATCATCCTTCTGATATAAAATATTCTCAATATTCATGAGGCATTAATCAGAATGACTACTTGTTTTTGTACATCTTGAATGGAAAAATAATTATATGCTCAAAGAACAGTGTATCATGGTAGTATAAAAAAATTGAGAAGATCTGGTAGCATAAAAATAAGATGGCAAAGATTGAAACTGCAGTTCATTCTATGTGTGCATCAGGTATGTGCCACACAAAAAAAAAAAGTTTTAAAAAAAAAGGTAAAACTCATAAAACTCAGAAGATATAATATTATCATGCAATAGCTACCCCTGAAATTCTTGATGTGTTTAATAGTTTCCAGTCAACTCAAATAAATGAAGCTAAACTGCAAATGCATGTTACAGAAATTAGAACATTACTGCACTCCATTAGAAAATGAAATGTACACAAGATAAACATTTTTTATCAGAGACTACAGAAGGAAGGTGATATCATCAAAGTTTTGTGCCTGATCTAAAGCTGAAGAGCACCAAGGGAATGAGGAGAGGGAAGGAGAGAGGAAGGGAGACAGCTTGAGTGTCTGATAAGAGATGGAATCACATCAAAGGTGAGAGGAGGGAGTTAAACTAAAGAGACACTAAAAATTGTCAGTGAAAGATAGTCAAAGCTAACATTTTGCTAAATCTTATTAAACAAGGTGCAATCAAGTCCAAGCTGAAGTTTTGCTATTTTCAATAAAGGCTTGCAAAATATTAAAGATTGTATGGTTTTTGCAACTTTTAACAATCAGTACAATTCAAAATTGTATTGATTGTTAAATTCAAATTCAAAATCAAAACAAAGATAATATTCAGTATGAATTTATTTACTCAGTTTCATTTTTTACTTTCCTAAAATGAGACTTCTTTATATATATATATATATATTTATATTTTCTATGGTTGTTCAGAGATATAAGTGATATTTACTATTTCTTATTTTGGAGTAAAACTTCTCTTCCTTAAAGAAAAAAATGGAAGACCAGAAACAATATTAAGGAGCAATTATATTAAGCACTGAAAAAAAGTAGTTCTATAAACATAATTAAAAAAAAACAACTTAAGACAAATCATCCTACATAAGAGCTAGCACTTCTTAACATCACTAAAAATGAGTGAGAATCATTTCTTTAAATGAAAAAAATGGAAAAAAGGAATACATAATGAATACATGTCTACATACTGTAGACAAATTAAATTCAATGCAGACAAAGCCATTCTAAGATCTCTCTGTAGGGAAATCAAAATATATGAGACTTACAAGCAACAAAAGAATCTAAGTGGATAATAAATATGAAAGGAAGCAAAAGCAGCTGCCAAAACAAGTTATCAATTAGCAGTCTGTGTACCTTTTTGTATGAGAGGCAGATCTGCACCATGAGAATTTAACTAGCATGTTTTAAAATTTCCAACATGAGAAAGAGTTGTGTATCAGGAACATCTTTCTCTCTGTAGTTTCTGTGCGTTTTATCAAGATTCAGGACTCTAGAAGGCTCTATGAGAATAAGGGAGTAAAATGTGAGAAGGCTTTATGTCTCTTGAAATACATTCTTCAATCCAATATATTAGTTGAGGATGTGCTGAAACAAACACAAGAAATACAGCTGTTCTAAGTAAGTTCATAACCAACAGCTCATAGCAGTCCATAACCAACACAAAAAATAAAATAGAAACATCTGTGCAACAATATATTTTTTTTTTCTCTTTTCACATTATGCAAGGCAAGAGCACTTCATTTATCTATAAAATCACATGCATTTTTTAAAATACCTCAAGTTTAAAGTCCAACTGGAAGTAAATGCAAGCACTAATGACATACATGAACTTCTCTTAGTGTATAATGATGATAATAAAGAAAAGTCAAGGCTGCATCTAACTTGTAAAGAACAATGAAGTTAGGGTATAAATGCAAATTGTTCTGGCACTACAAAATTATGGAAGATTGATCTGTTGATGAAGCTGAGGAAAGCATTCAAGCAGCAATTCTTCCATTACAGAGAATAGCAAGGAATAATACATGCTTCACTGAGCACTCTAGACCCTGGGTAAACCTCAAAGTCATTTGTCCATTATCAAAACTAGACAAGTGTTCACCCTGCCAAAAACATTACTTAAATGAAAAGTTCTCAAGGACTAGTGAATCATCCTTTTCTCCCCAGTTTTGCTAGCATCTCTCTGAAATTAAGACACCTTTTTATGGGCTTTCCCTCTATAAAAACTTGTGTTCTTCAGAGGAATTATAAATATTGGATTAGGTTCAGCTCCTGATCAACCAGACAGGAGCAGGATAAGGCTCTTGGTAGTCTTCATGTCAGTGGGAGGGATGTCTCTTTCAAATTCATAAACTAGATTTTTTTTCCCAAGGCTCTACTGTCAATGCCTGTAGCATAACCTTAGTCATATGACTGCAAACTACATAAATTCTTGCCTGTTGTAATTATATTTAGTTTTTCATATACAGAACTGTTTTGGAAAGATATATATATTTTTCGTTGTTAATGTCTTTTACATTTAAGAACTCAGTGCAGTACAGATAAAGAATCTTATCCAATGTCTAGTTTCTAAACAGCTATTATAGATATTATACTCCTATTCCTTAATAAGCTTAATATAGTAGAATGAATTTTTCACTTGGCAACATGTTATGGCAAAATGTCATTTATTAAGCTCATAAATATATTCCCTGAAAAAGTAGTCGGGGTAGTCTGGTTTCATTTTAGAGGTTAGGACTCTGTGTGCCACATTCTTCTGTAAAAGCAATCATTACCTGAGAAACTTCATCTATTGTCCAGCTCCACAATGAAACTATTCACATTTCATCTCAATTTACATTTTTTTTTCTTGTTTGTCTGTTATGAGGCACATCTTTTATCATTTTTTTTCCCATTAATTTGAATTTTCTGCAGCTCTGAATCTTGATTATAGAACAAGTAGAGCAAAACATGCTTAATCTATGCATTTTCTGGTCTCTTTAATATAGCACAATTAACCAATGCTCATTAGCATTAAAAAAATCTAATCTAATCTGTTTTAATATCAAAGGAAACTTCCTTCCAGGTATGTTCATTTAAGTGTGAATGTCAGAACTTCTGACCTTTTCTTACCTCACACTAGTGCTTCTTCTTTCTGACTCAGCCCTTGTTGGCTTTACTTTCTTTAGGAGCTGTCAGTGTTTCCAGCAAGCTTCTATCTCCCTAAAAATCCTTGAATGTTCTTTTCCAGATAGTTCTACTATAGCTGTCTAGCCTTATTTGCTCTTCCTTCAAATTTATTGTGAGTCAAGTTCTCTTTCAGTACAAGGCTGTCAGGTTAGTGAAAAAAAAAGAAAAAAAAGAAAATTTTGTTCTTTTCAAAAACCTGACTTGAATGATACTTTCTCTAATTTAGCAGGCAGTGCCAAAATAACAATCATTAGCTTTGCTTCCTCTTATTAAAAATGAACTTGTCTCTATTTTCCTCAGATAGGTATTCCTGACAGATGTAAGACTTTCAGAGAATCTGCAGCAGATTTAGCATGGAGAAAAACTTACTTTGTGTCACTCTACCTCTGTAATTCTGAAAAAAGTCCACAAGCAGGAGTAGATTCCTCCCACACTAGTTCTGTTCCTACAAATATATCTTTACTGGTCTGATGATGTAGACAGTGAGACTCAGAGGGCTCACTAACAAAAAAATCAGTGCTAAGTGTGACCTGGGGCAGCAGGATCTTCCTCAGTATTTCTGTCTAAAAGCTCAGATCACCAAGACAATTAACAATGTGATTAGAGTTCCCTTTGCAGTATACTTTAGAAATTATAACATGCAACAGTCTGAAAATATAAACCAAATTTTACCTTTATTGGCAAGATATTTAAAAGAGTATATCAAGAAGTGAAATGCCTACAAATGCTTAGGCTGCAACAGAAAATGAATTTTCTCAACTGTTTTGTAAATGAAAGAGTTGACAAGATACTAGAACATGAAAAAGTTCAGATAGGCCTCTATGAAAAAAATAAATCAGGATAATGGAACTTAGTTTCACAGCTCTTCACCTCAAAATTATATACACTTACAGAAATAATATTATATGTCAAATAACAGATTAACATTTTAAATTTCAATGGATTAGTAAGTATAATATTCATAACTTCCTTGAACTACTGATCAAAAATCAAATCAAATACAAAACTTCTGGATGCCTGCTTGCTCTTTCATCAGGGACCTCTGACAGCCAATCCTCAGAGAATTTTCAAGAAGTGCAGACAATACTAAATTTTATGTAGACTATTTTCCTGTCCATTTTAAGCTACTCAAAGTCAACCTTAAAGCCACAGCAAAGAGCAAGATGATTGATTTCTTCTGTTTTTTCTTTTGTAGGGTCTTCCCCATAGCTGTGACAGTATCTGTTCCAGGTCAAAAGTAGCTCAGTAAGTCTACCCCAGCTGAGGCAGTAGTTGCATTTTGATAGCACAATAACCATGAGTCAGATTTTTAAAGGAAGACTTTTGCAATAGTGAGATACAATCTAAAATTGCTGTTAAATTGCAACTGAAAAGTTGGCACTATAGGTCAGTGCCTCATATGTGCTGAAGCTATTTGTGTAAGATGAGATGTCATAGGAGATGTTACCTCCATAGAAATGGTGATTTAAATCATTCTTTTTATAGAAAAGCAATGTCACAGAGCTATGGCCAGGACAGAGCACAAGCAGTTGCACAGGTATGCTAGCTTAGTGAAATTAGCAATTTTTCTTTCTATATTTTTAACTTGGTATCAGCCTAATGTATAAAAATTTACCATTAACTCAATAACTGTCAATTGCTGTCTGAAAATTTATCAATGACAATAAACTATTATCATACAGAGAAATGGCTACACCAATAACATTTTGATTTAAAAAATAAATCAAATAGATATTAAGTTAAATAAATTCTCCAATTTCTTACCGATTAAAGAAAAACCCAAAACAAAACACCAGTACATTATTTTCTTTCAGTAAAAGAAAATGTTCACATTTCAACATGTCAGTTGTAGTTATTCTAGAAAGGAACTGTCTTCTAAAAAGCATTTCAAACTGAAATTCTTAAATAGATCATTTAATGAAGTCTGTTTCACTTGAAAAATCATTCCAATTACAGGAAAGGGCTAAAATAATAATAATAAAAAAAAATAAACCCTTTTTTTAAAAAATAGGGTTTTCTATTTTTGTCTTTTTTTTTATTTTTTTAATTTTTTTTTCCCCCCTGGAAAAAAGGTGTGGCAAGGAAAATAAATGAAAATATAAGATTTACTTAAAAAACAAACAAAATCACACTGGTGGCTATCAGTGCTCTCTGAACAAATCACATACCTAAGTAGAGAAAAAAGTGCTGTCTCTCAGAGCTGAATACAAAAATGCCAGTACAAGAGAAGAATAATGTATATATACCACTAGAAAATGAATTGAAACTGCTGAGGAGAGGAGTAGCTTTTTGTGGGAGAATGGAAGACTTCAACTGGCAGTTTGAACCCAAAGTTGTCTCCATTAAAGCATAAGATCTAAAAATAAAATTTCTTAGGCCAAATCAGATAGCAAGTTGCTTCTGAAGTCTAACTTGGACTCCTCTTTCTTTACAGTAGAATCAAGTCCCTGCTTGCTTCTCCTAAAATGAAAGGTTTTCTAAGGGAAGTAAAGTGAAAGACAAATTCTCTGTGAGCATTCTTTATTCTGGAACTCATGCACTTTACAAGTTGGTTCACCAAAGGCTGGGTGTGTTAACCTCTGGAAATGCTCTTCATCTTGCTTTCTGTCTATTTCTTCTTTCCTTTCAAATTTCCAAATTCTTTTTCCCTCTCCCACTTCAATGATTATGGAGTTTGGCTATTTGGATATTGATGATTAACAAGCCATGTATTTTCATCAGGGAAAAAGAGGAGCTTAGTTGTCATTACAGTAAGACTAACAATGTCCTTCCCCTCACCAGCTACTGATAGTCACAAAACTTGAAGAAATTGAACAATTTTGAGATCTACCTCCTGTCAGAGCAGATTGAGAATGGTAGGAAAGGGGAACAGACACTGACACATCTTAGGACAAGACCTATGTCTTGTCAAGATTAGGAATTGCTCATGAATGAATGAAAAATGAAAACAAAACATAAGGCAAAAAAAACCCAATCCAAACCAATCACAAACAAGTAATTATTTAAATAATATACTGTTTTATTCCTATGAGCTAAAATGTAAATATCTTACTACAAAATGCTTCCTGAAAATAAAGTAACAAGAAAGATTAAAAATAAAAGTTTAGGAGATGCTTAAAACTGTGTAACAAGGAAAAGGGAAAGTTTAATTAAAGAAAGGACAACCATTATCAAAATAATTCTCATGTTAATGAAATATGTTTTATAAGCCAATTATATTTGTGATGCACAAAACTACATTATTTTAGAAATATAAAATAATCCATCTAATCTATTACCCTACAAAAATGCATTACAACATAATAGAGCTCCCATAAATCATTCAGTGAAATAATGCATGTGCTATAGCACATTATGAACCAGATTATCCTAATATCACAAATGAAGCTCATTAACTGTGTTATATAATGAGTAAGCAGTCACCTGTCTGTACAACCTTCACATGCCTATTATCAGAGCAAAATGAAGGAAAAGCTATCACAGTCATTTATCATACAGCCATGTCATCTACATTTTATCTTGTTTTCTGTTATTGAGACAAGTGCCCCAGTACTCTATGTTTTGTGCAGTTCTGACAGTTTTGCACATCCTGGATATAAACTTTGGCTAGAAAGTGTGCTACACATCCTTTGAAAATGACACATCATAATCAGAGCTGCCACAGCCCATCATGAAAGCACAGAAGTAAGAATTATAGTGCTGCTTTTCAAATAATAATAGCTTGTAAACTCAATGCCTTGACAAGGGATCAGGACAAAAATATAATGAATATAAAATGACACCTTGGTTTTTTTTATATTCACAAATATAATAACCAAACTATATTTTTTTTCTCCTTTGTGTAGAAACTATTTTTAAAAATATATTACCTTTGGATTTACAGAACAGATAATTATGTATATTCAGGGAAAACAATGACAAATTATTTTCAGTCTTGGCTAACAGCCTTTTATCCAGGTATTACTTCAGGCACTCATATACCAAATAGTAGTGTCTGCCTTTCATAAGTATAACAGTTTCAGATCCTCAGATACAAATATTATATTTCTTATTTGTCTTATTTGTCTCTTTAGGAATGTATGCACATAATTTAGGAAGCATTAACCTTATTGAAGTAATTGCTCAGTTCTTACTTAGTCTTGTAGGAATGTGAGCACTGGTGCCATTCTCTGGTAATCATGTTGATCCAGGAATCAGCTCACATCAAGTATAAACAAACTGTACCTTTCTATGGTGGAGACCAGCAAAATAGGACTAGTTTTGGCCTAGTTAATTATTATTAACCAAAGAGGGTCTTTATCAACTTTCTTTACCCTAGGTTCTCTGAAGTCAGGGACAAAAAGAGGAAGAAAAAGTTTCCCATTTCACAGTGGAGCTCTGCAAGCAAAGTATGTTTTTCACTGAGTCCCAAAAGCTTGGTAATCAACATTTTCAAATTGTAATTTGAAAACTGTTAAAGTCACATAGTAAATAATCCATTTATATTTCACATAAGCATCCACATTTATTTTCTTCTTCAAAGGTCAAAGGAGAGATTTATGCACATGCATCTATTCATAGACATTAGTGAGGGAAGATCACATGATATAGTTGCTCTTTCCACTCATTCTGATCTCACTGATCTTTTGAAGGAGAAATAACACTGTTGAGCTTCAACCTCTCTGATTCTTTTTTTTCCATTACATTCACAAACTGCTCTGTTGATTGATAGATTTTATTTTTTTAGTATGGGAATGTAAAAGCAATCACAGAAAAATTTGAATAATATGACAAAAAATCAAAACTATAGTGTAAAAACTGTAGTCTAATGGAAGCATACACTTATTTTTACTTTGAAAACATTTGGAAATTCAGTATGATTAAAAAAAAAAAAAGTATTTTTTTTCCATAGATTTCTAAGGTAGATTGTGAGAAAGTATTCTGATATTCTCAATGAGTTAATATATAATTCCCTCTATTTCATATAGGAAATGTGTTTTAGAATCACACTAAAGGTGTTCAGGTGTTAGAGAGTAATGATGCACCTCCTGTAGGTGTGAATAGGCTTGTATTGCTATGATTTACAGTCTCACTGGGCATGTTATTATCACATAATAACACTTCACTCAATGACTGTGTAGAGCTTTCACTAATGTTAATAGAGAAAATTGACCCCTAGTATTTTGTAATTAGTGGTCTGACAGTGACAGTCTTGTGTAATATGTTTCCTTGAATGTGCTTATCCATGATAAATAGAAGTGTGAGTTTGGAAACTTATTTTCTATTTGGTGTTACAGTAAGTCTTGAACTTCAGTACTGCAATGCTGACTGAATATTAAAGAAAACAAGAAGTCATGACTTTGGTCTCGAAAAATTCGATGTTTTCCTCCTAATAATTATTAAAGTTCATCTCTTTTTTAAATCAGTATCTGTAGTTCACATTTCTAAAGGTAACCTTTCCTCTAGTACCATGTATTTCAAAGCACTCAAATGGGGAGTCAGTCTCTATAAATCTTATTATCATTCTTCTGATAAACTAGAAATGAGATAGGCAGTAGTAAAACCTATGCTAGGATAATTCTTTATTTCTAGATGAATAAATACTAGTTATAACCATGCTGATAGATTTTTTTTTTCATGTGGAGGAGTATCAAAGAAGATTAATCAAACACGTCTGAGACAAGTAAGTAAAAAAGTGGCATTTAAATGTTTTACTTAAATCTATCTATTAAACATTCTCCAAAGACAACAACTACAGTTCCACAGGCAAAGGCCACTTACAGGTAGTGGTAGAGAGGAATTCCTTGGCTTCCTTACAGTCTAAACAACCTCAGCTCTGAGACTTCCTAGTTACCTCCCTACATCCTCTGACACCAGTCCTATACTCCTCCCAGGTATCCAGCCCCTCCTTCCATGATCTGTAGACTCTCTCTCACTATCCTGATTAAATTGTTAAATTGGTGGTGGATTTTTGTTTAAATTGTATTGATTTTTTTTGCCCAAGTTGACTGTCTTTTGCCTGAAACTATAATTGGCTAGTGAGCCTTCCCTGTCCTTTGTCTTGACCTTCAAGCCTTTTTTATTATTATTTTCTCCTCCCTATCCCACCAAAAGGATTAGGAGTAAACAAGTGGCTATATGGTTGCTTTGTTGGCAGCTGTGTGGGTTTACACCATAACAATGCTGCACTTGGATTTCCCTCCAGCATTAACATAATAATTGCACTGACTTTTTCTAACATCTCCAACTCAAAAAGTATGTCAGAAAATCACTGAAGATTGACTGAAATTACTTGGAAATTTCTATCTTCAGTGATTTTGTGACATACTTTTTGAGTCAATCATTGAAGAACATCTGCTTGTTTTCTTGGGAGAAATAATTCTAATTAAAATAAGAAAAGTGCAGAGTAACACTTTGAAAATGGTTATTTACAATAAATTGAAAATTAAATATATAAAACAGGATAGTCTGATGAACAACAATATCTGTGACATCTAATTCAAAATGTTACATATGGTAGCAACCATTGTTAAATTATCCATAACTAATTGGCATTGTAGTTGTCTTTAATCTGAAATAGACAATTAAACATGTTCTGGACTGTTAACTCATTCATATTTTGGGTATTCAGCTAATCAGACATTTCCTGTACTATTCATTTTGCATGTGAATAATTTGTGCACTAAAATCATACTATAATAGAATATATTCAGTTTTTCTGATCACTTAATGTTGTTGAAAAAATCCTCCAAGAAAGGAAATAGAGATACCTCATTCATATATAGTAATTAAATTAAATTGTCACCATATATATATAAAAAGATCAAGAAAATTAATAACATTTTCTACCATGAAAAGCCTTAAATAGAAATTAATTTCCTCTTCTTTCATTTACATTAGTGTCTTTCTTGAGATTTAAAGACATTTTAAAAATACTTATTTTGGAGCATAAAATTTTATTTTGTTATTAAAAAACCCTCTAGCCTTGGGACTTCTGGAACATAGTGAATCAAAAAAACTAAAAGCATGACTATCATTTGGATATGTGGCTTTCTCTTTCTTTCTTTCAACTTTCTTTCTTTCAACTTTCAGCTTTCTTTCAACTTTCTTTTTCAAGCAGAAAACCAAGTATTACCATTGATTAAATAAAACTCAAAAGTCTCTCCAAAGCTAGAGCAGAATTTTGGGAAATTGGTTATTCCCTTGCATCCAACTAATACAAAATTAGTTCTTGTAAGGATTTGGAAAGATGAGATTTTCTGCAATGCCTTCACAATCATCTGTCAGCAGCATAACCAACCCAGCTGCTTTGTATAATCAGTGTATGTTGTATTACTAGAATAGGTGCTTGTTTTATAGGAAGCATTGTTGTAAGTTAACCCTGGTAGGCAAATAACTCCACAGAGCTATTCTCACTGCCCCCACTGGGATAATGAAGTGAATTCAAAAGGTAAAAGGGAGAAAACTTGTGGGTTGAGCTAATGCAACAAAGCAATAATAAATCTTCAATAAATGAAGCAAAGCTACACATGTGCAAAGGAAAACAAAGTATTAATTCAATGCTTCAGAACCACAGGCAAATGTTTAGCTATTTCCTGGAAAGCAGGGCTTCATCACAGGCAATGTTTACTTGAGAAGACAAATGAATTCTCCTGAATTCAACGAATTCATTGAATGTCTCCTTGCCCTGAGCTCTTAGTGCTCAGCATGACTTCATATCATATGGAATATACTGTTGGTTGTTTTGAGCCATCAGTTCCATAAGAATCAAATGAATTTGTATAACATCACATTTTGTAACATGGACTTTTCAGTCGAGTAGTCAATTTCTCCAATTTTAGTAAAAAAACCAGCAAAAGACTAAACCAGAAAAAAGCAAGGGACCACCTTTTTGTCTTACTCAATGGGCAAGTTCAAAGATTTTCAAAGTTTTCAAAAATGTTCAGCATTTGAGAATATCACTCCTTCAGTTGAGGATGTCAAATTACTCAGTAGACAAGTTTGGGGTGTTTGGACAGAACAGTGTCTTCAATCCTGTACTGTCAATTCCAAGGACAAACGAATAACTTAGTTTTAAAATATCAGTCTAGAGTGTTTCATACTAATGCATATCCATCAAGCAATCTATACCATTCTATTTTACTGAGACTATAGCTGTAACTCTAACCCAAACTTTCACATTAAAAAGCAATTGTTCAGTAAATATTTATTTTTTTTTTTTAAGGCTATTTACCTGTTCCTCTCTATGGAGCTGAGCCTTCTTCAGTCCTCCTAGCAGGATGGTGTCACTAAAACACAGTATGTCACAACATGCAGGAGATGCACAAGACAAGTAGCTAGTAAAAATTCATCCTGTGTTACAAGCATAGACACTTCCTTATCAGCTGTTGAACACAAGCTCTTTTTATAGGACTTTTATTGCCAATTAATTGTTGATGCTTCATGCCTTCATTCTTCTTGTACAAGATGAAGATTTATAACAGTCTAGCCTCTCTTATTCCTTTCCTTTTTTTTTTTTGGCAGGGATTTCAGGGTTATTGTTTGTTGTTGGGCTAGTATTTCTTTCTGCATTTATTTCCCATGAGATATATTTATAAAAGCTTGACATATTTTCCATCACTTTTTTGACTAATATATATTCATTCTGTTTTTTATTGCCCTTTTGTCACAGAAGTAAAGGCACACAAAACAATGAGAATAATACTGTATGTCAAGAAATGTGTGACATACTTTAGTGCCACAATAAGTACTGCTTTTGTTTGAATGTTTTGCCAAAGTTGTTACATAAGTAGAAAGGATATTTGAGGTTTCCATTCCAAAATTAACCACTTAATGGTTAATTTATTTTTTTTTAAATTTCTAAATCCACGGCCAAAAGTGTCATGTAATACAGAGGTCCTATGGCAGTGAGGCTATGTCATTTACCAAGGGTTCAGAATTTAGGGATTCAACATTGCTTAGACTGTGGAAGAAGGAGATAAAGCTAAGGATCTCACTTTCTAAGTAAAAATTTTAAACTCTAAGCTAAGCCATAGACAGTAAGCTGCTTGTATAAGATGTTGATTCCTGTGTTTCTATGACTGCACCAGATTTTTACACAAAGATGGCCTCATAGAAAATGCATATATACTATAAAAATTCTACCCTGCCTAGGGGAGGAATCATGGTTTTACCTCAGTCAGTGTCCTCATTCCAGTTTTGTCCAGAAGGAATTGAGAGGCCTCACTTCTCAGCATGTCTAAGCATATGATAAAATGTTATTATTAACACAGGTAATTTTAACATTAATAGTATGAAAATTAAGGGAAACCAAAACAATAAAAAAAACTTCCACATCATCATTTTAATCTACAGATTCTTAAACTCTTTGACAAATACACTGAAAATCTTAGCAAGTTTTAAATTATGTTATCTATTTATCTCACACTCATGCAACAGAGCCAATTTGTTTAGATGTATAAACAAATATTAATCTGTGAAAGTTTAGACATATGTGCCTATGTGTGCACTTGTGCACACCTTCATTTTTGACATTTGTAAGAAGGCATTTGTAAACAAAACTACTTTGAAGATAAGAAACTACATGATTTTTTTCCCATTAATTTTAACAGGATCAATTTAGTGCCCAAGGAAGATTCATATATAAATTACACTGAGAAGTTTCACTTTGCAATATACTATTCCAAGATAAGAAAAATGGAATTGAGTTCAGCATGTGAACAGATGTCCAGGCTGGTCTTCACTTCTTTGGTAACTATCAAGAAAGAAAAAGCTGCAAAAGAAGAAAAGTCAGTGACTGCTATTAGTCAACACTGATTGACAGGGACCCACTGACCTAGAGAGATGAGGTGGACACTAAAAAGTCTTTATATTTTTGCAATAGGAAATAGGTTATCTTTAGAGTTCTGACAAGAATATAAAACCATGAAGAAAAATGGTTTGGTATTTGAACAGAGCAAGTTCATTATCAGTAAAGTGGTTCAGGTCAAACTGATGGTTAAGAAGGCAGTTATCATTGCAAAAATAGTGGAGGGAAGCACTACTACTAAGAAATGACAGAAATATGGTGGAATAGAACTTGCATAGATTATGAAAGGCAACAATCAGAACTAAGAAAAAAGTAAAGAAATAGCTACTCTGTACAGAAAAATGATGATATGAGTACATATAATGAGATCAAATAGCAGAAGGAGAATGACAGCTTTCAAAAATTATTATTGAGATTTGCCCCCAAAGTGAACAAACTTCTGCAAACTATATGATGGGATAGAAAAGGAAACATTTATGTATGTCTTTCATTTTTAGTTCAACCACTGAAAACTGTAATTTATTCTGTGCTTAAAGCAGGAAGGCTTACTTTGACAGCATATATAAATGATAGTGTTGCAAACCCACTAATATTTCACATTTTTTTGTGAAAAAAAGAAGCCACATCTGTAGCACCCCTGCTACCAAGACCTTGCCACAGAAACTCAATAGATAATATTAAACCAGGCTCTTCTCAGTGGTGCTCAGGGCATCTTGGGTATTAGCTCAAAGTAACTGGTTAGCACTGACAGTAACAAGTCACTGTGGGACTTCTGTAGTCTAAAATAATCCCAACTGCTGTTCTAAGGGAGACTGTGCACATATCACAGATGGAGTGATGAGCTTCACTTCATGCAGAAGCAGCAGTATGTTTATTGATAAACCAATGATTTAAGAAATTTAGGTAGTCAATAACAGTGATTTAACAAGATTTTATGGCAAGATACACTTTTTTTTACTGCATAGAGGATATGATTAAAGAAAACTGTCAGTGAGACCCTCCTTTTGAGTAACAAGGTTCAGGAAGAACCCCTGCTTTATAAACTTTCAGAGACTCTAGGCAGGGCTGGATCCAATAAATTACAGACTTGGTCAGTGGTTTATGTCTAAAGGATTAAGTAGGTTAAATCAATCCTTTATATCACTTGGCTAAGATTTAAAAGTTTAGCATGCTATTAATCACTTAATGAGTATCTATTGCATCAAGGAATCTCTCAGCCTTGCAGAGTAATGTTGAGAGGTGTTCATGCTCTAAGGGAGATCCTGGAATGCAGCCCACTGCTGTGCAGGAGAGCTCAGTGGCACCTGGGGTTGTCCTCTGTTTATTCTGTAAGATTTATTGCCAGATTTACATACCAGCTACAGAAGTTACTTTCTTCTGAATTTTGGACATTGGTCAGCCCATGTTAGGTGGGTGCACTTTTCATGATACCCCTTGGCTATTGTGTTGGTACCTTGAATCCACAGAATCCTTTTCCCTCCCAGAGGAAGCACCTGGGACCTCTTCTCCACCAAAAGCAGTTATCACTATGAGAGATGCTGTTTATCCTCACCTGTCTCTGATTCTAAGGCTAGTTGAGTCACAGCCCTCACAAGCATGATAGCTGCAGTCCACCAAGCTTTCTACATTACAGTAGCAATTAAAAACCAGCAATCACCTCTAAATAGATGCAACTGTTCATCTTTACTTATACACACAGCCTTTGTCAACCTACTAGACCTCGTCGTTTCCTTATTCTTCACCCTTGCCTAACCATGGGAAGTTCTGAAATCCCCTCCATACCACTCAGAAACATCTCCCACTTTCACCAGATTGTGCTATTACCTGAAATTTAGTCACAAGCAAAATCACTATGAATTGGATTTTAATTTATAGTCATATATATAGGGTGAGAGAAAGAAGAGGAAAATAGAAGGGGGAAAAAAAAAAAAAGATAAAAAGGGGATCGAGAGGATGTTTATGGGTAGGAGGAAATTCCTACTCAGAAAACAAGCAAAATCCAATTATCATGCACAGAAAAAAAGAGGTTGGGAGAAGAGGAAGTTAACCTTTACTTGACTGTTTGAATTTCTCACCAGTGTAGAGATGAACAGCAGAAACCTGGCAGTTTTCAGGATTCCCAAGCATTCTCTCCAAGAGATCCAGGAACTCCTGCAGTATCTTCACCTAGTGCTTGCTGAGGAATCTTGTTCTCATGCTTCTTGGTTC
>JANHGL010018898.1:0-33937 GCA_024611195.1 Ceyx melanurus | reverse complement strand
TCCAAGAGATCCAGGAACTCCTGCAGTATCTTCACCTAGTGCTTGCTGAGGAATCTTGTTCTCATGCTTCTTGGTTCTTATGCTTCTTGGTTCACTGCTCCACCTTTGCTTACATGTGACTCTAACAACAAAGCTCATCAGGACTGACAGGTGACTCCCAGACATTTCTCAGTAGTATGAGACCATTTCCAGAGGGCTCTAAAAGGGTCCTCATCTTTCTGTCCCTTCATAAACCTTTTAACCACCAGTTGCTGACAACCCAACCTGTGTCTGCACAGCTTCTGCATTCAACCCTTTCTTGTGACCCAGATCTCCTCTTCAGATTTCTCTGTGAAAGAAGCATATCATACAGAACATATTAATCCCTGTATTTTCTTTGTTATTGCAGGTCAGTTTGAATGAGCAGGGATCCAGCATCTTACGTGCACCTGGAGAAGAGCTGAATACCCTGCAGGTAAGTGAAGGGAATTCTACAATTGGTTGCCAAACTACTGTCATACTGTTGCCTAAGAATAATTCAGCCAGGTCTGCTGTCTGAATTACCTGCATTGGTACACTCACATATGGATTCCTGCTGTGGAAGTGTATCCTGAAGTCTGTAACCACTGGGGCCTGCTAAAAGTGCTGTGTCCTTTAGAAAGCCTAATTTATATTAAAATATCCAGGATTAAGCTGATGGAATGAAGAGACAGCAAACACATAATTTGTTCTGGTAAATTAATTTGCATTATTTATATTCTCCACTTATAAATGTGTGTGCCTAATGTGTTTTCCCTTTTAATTTGTCTCGCTACAGTTTCAAGTCTACTAAGGTTTCTGTCATGCCATTTTCCCTTAAAATGAAAGGGGAGTTCAGTAATCCCACAAATTAATACCACATATGCTGTTAATTTTCTTTTTGATTAAGCAGATTTAAAGTTTTTGTGAAGGTGCTTCTTCTAGACCTTAAATCACATTTGTATGTTGTACACCCTCCAACATTTTTTCTGACATCCTATTTCCAAAGTGAACTGCAGAAATATATGCAGAATCTAATAACTTCATATGCAGTGAGTCTAAAAATAACCTATCTATTCCTGTTCAATATTGCTGTTTTATATCCAGTCATTCAAGACCTCATCTTTTGCTGAGGCATTGCAGTTAGCATGCTTGTAAATCTTTTTAAGACATACTACTTGTTAGGATCTATTTTAAAAGATGTTCTTGATGTCCTTATTTCTTGTTTGCAACTGTTCTTGAGGTTATGTTAAAAATGCATTTTTTTAAATTGACAACTTTCTAACCAGACCAAAATTGTACCACATTATCTTTTTTCATTATAATTTATCATCCTGCAATCACTTGTGTAATCTACAATATTTTTAATAAGTGTTATCCTTATTTACATGTCACTTGCATAACTTGCACTTATTTACACTGTCATCTTGCCTTAGTATTTCTTACTGATTAGTATAACTGGCTCCCCACTCAGCTTGCTGGCCTCTGTGCATCTTACATGCAAATTCTTACCTGATCATTTCTTCATGGATTGTAGGTACACAACTTCATGCTGAAATTTTACCAAACAAGAAAGTTAAACACTGCCAGACTGAGCCCAGGTTGCCCCATGGTTAGGCTCCAGGCATAGTCACATTTCTATATATTTGTTACATATGTCTGTGATTTAAAATAATTATAATGTTATATAAACATATATGTGTATAACTGTTTAGGAAGATCTATTTCTTTATATCATGTATTATAAAGTCCATAATTTTTTTGTATGTCAGCCTTTGTTTTATTTTTTTAAATTATTTTTTTTAATCTGCCATTGTGAGGCCCATACTATAATCCTGTGCTCTTTGGTGGAAGGTATTTTTTAGAGTCAACAGTAAAGTATTACAATTTTAAAACCTTATCAATGACAATCTTTTCACAAAAAAATACCTTTGTTCTTTAGAGTCAACAGTAAAGTATTACAATTTTAAAACCTTATCAATGACAATCTTCTCACAAAAAAACCCCAAAATAACAACAAAAAAAACCCAACAAAACCCTCTGGATGCATCCCAAAAGAAATACCTCATTTTTAGTGTATAACAGAGACATGCTTAAAATAATTTATTGTATTCATTTAAAGGCAGGATTCTGCAGAAGGCCTCCTCCTCTTCTACATTCTGACCTCAGCTGTCTCAAGCACTGAGCCATATGCATTCAATCTCATATATTTTTGATTGGTAAACACGCTAAAGTAGGTAGCAGTGTATTTAATGTAGCCTATTGGAATTTGAAATTAAAAGCAGCTTTAGAAAAAGCATTTTCTGTTTTGAATAAATCACAATAATGGGTATGCTATCTTTTGATACTGTTTATGATCTCACTGCTTCTACAGAACTATTAGGTGCCACATGAAAGGCAAGTATTTTTGTTCTTTAGAGATTCAAATGAGAGTGGCTCTTACATTACTGTATCCTCAACACATGGGAAAGACTTCTTTTTCCAGAAATGATTTGTCTGGAATCTGAAATTAAATATACCATGTTACAGTTTTCAATAGATCATAAAAGGGAAATAATTTTCAAAATCTGGAATTGCAGTTTGGCAATATTGAAAAGAATAATAGATCAGTTGTTTAGTGTATGTTAGACCATTATATACAAGAGGTAAAAATGATGACTCCCTGTCAGACAATGCCTTGATATCTGTACTGACTGTTAGTGACTACAGCTTGTAGCTTAGTGTCAGAAGGAAAGATATCATTAGGAGAGATGAGACCTTTTTAGAAGTGTCTATCATATTAACAGTAGAACAGATTGTGAAGATGAGAAAGGAAGCAAGGATATGCACATACCTTATTTTTTTCTAAAAGTAAACCACAGTCATATTGTGGTAAATATCACAGTTGGGTATCTGTATCTGTATATAAACAGTTGGATATTTTTGAAGCATGACTCATTCTTTCTTAACCTGTCAATAAGTAAATCAAATACAGAAATGTTTTGCATGAATACAGAGTCAACTTTTTGTAATGTGTAGAATTTCAGGCGTTGATCCCGAGAACACAAAAATGTATATATGGATATCTTTATGTGTGTAAGCATTTTCATTACAGTAGATGTACATCTGACTGCAGAACTGGATCACAGATGTTAGAATTGGGAATACCTCTGGCTCCATGGGACCCACAACTTCCACAGGTAGGATGCAGAATAAGAATACACAGGTTATTTTTTACAAACCAGGCAAATTATCTGGGACCCTAAGTCCACTTTTAAATCTGAATTATAAGTGCAGGATAACAGGAGGTGGATCACTAGACATCTGAATGTTTTTATCAAGTTACATAATGCTTAGGAACTTAAAATGACATGATTAAGATTCTACCAAACAACAATGTAATGAAAAATCCATACCTGAGATTTAAAAGTATAACAGTAAATATAAGGAAAAAGCAGATAAGAACAGGTCACACAAAAGCTGAAAATCTAAAATTAAATATTTAATTAGAACTCTGATTTTGCTTTCAAGATAGGTGGCATTGCACAGGTTATATTACATTTTTTATACTTTGTTGTTTTCTCTTTTTTTTGTGTGTTTTGTATTTCCCAAAGAGAATACTGTTTAACAGGCCACATTAATATTAATACAAGTGTAATAGGATCAGAACTGAAAATCAGTTAAAGATGGTAAATTTTACAGTATTGGGAAAATTACAATTTTATTTTTTTTTATTGTAAAAACATTTATTTTTAACAATTTACCTACATTAATCAAAAAAGTACAGCATAATTAATAATTTTACAAATTCTTCATAAAAAATATATCTCTGTACAAAAAGTTATTTTGCACCTACTTCATGTCACAGCAGCATGTAGTGAAATGGCAGAATGAAATACTGGGAATGAAAATTAGATTTGACTTGATCGTAATGGCCGGCGCTTTTCCCCAAGCCCCCACCCTCACCCTCCCACCTTCTTTTTTTTTTTTTTATTTTTAATAACAGCTTTTCTTTGTTTACAAAATATTTTACACAAGAAAAAAAATTATTGCAGCTAGCCTGGAGAAAGGCAAGATGTGTGATACAAGCAGCAGTTTTTAACAGCTTTGAAGCACATAACCTGTTTTTGTTTGTTTTTTTTTTTTTTTAATATATATAGCATGTCTTATTAGCCCGTCAGAATGATCTGTTCAACACTGGGGGAAAAGTCTTCTGCATATATCTCAGAAAGCAGATTTCCTGGCTGCCATTATCTGGCCACAGCACAACATTTTAAGAGACTTATTCTCAAGAAGCACCATATATAAGTGCATGCATACACAGTCCTCTAGAAAATAACTTCAGAAAAAAAGAGATCCAAAGAGAACAGAAGACTCAAACAGACTGGAGAAGGAGAGGCATTTGAAGGATGTGAACAGACCTGATAAAACTATAAGAGCTTTTATTCACTTGGGTTCTAGTTTGAAACTCCCATTTAATGAATGCTATGAACACAGATAATTTGACAGTTCGACCCAATTTTGAGTGTCTCTAATCAAAGAACACTCACTGAGGACAAGCTCTCCTCACATAACCTCCCTAAAATAAACCACTGGATTCACAGCATCTGAGCTCTCTAACACAAAAGATAAAATATTTAACTCTTCCCTTCTATGGGGCCTCTCCTCTAATACATTCCCTGGTGGTCACTGTGAGGCAGGTCACTGAAGAATGCACTGCAAGGGTAGGAGTAGAAAACAATAATAGCTACTTATCTTGTTTTCAATATTCAAATTCAAAATTTAGAATGACTTCCAAAGAAGAAATGTCAGTTTTGAACACCTGACAAAACTTTAATCACACAACAACTTCCATCCCTGGCCTACTGTTCCTACAAAAGCTCTTCAAATGCAGAGAAACTTCCACTACTTTAGGGAGGATCAGGACAACAACTTTAATCTGATTATTTTGTTCCATCTCAGGAAATGTGAAGGTTTCTGAGATGTGACAGATAAATGAAACTGCACAAAACCCTCAGAAACAAACAAAAATGAAAGCCAAAAAACCACTAATAAAATGAACAAGGAACTGACTGGAAAGGATTATTTATTAAATTTTCTTCAGAGTTTCTTGTTCATATGAAGAATATAACAGCTGGAGGCCCTACAATACTGTATTATATTGCTGGTATTTTTCTTCTAACATGTGTAAAGTTGTTAAGCTGACCAAAGGTTACCTTTGAAATTTTCTTTGTGTTCTGCAACATCAGCACAAAAACCTGTTATTTGGCTTACATTACTTTTCTGTTTTGTGTGTAACAGCCAAACCTGCACACATATAGAGATCAGAAATATTATGACTAAAATTGGATTTTGCTTCATTATTTCATCCAATTTCCTAGTTTTAAAACTCAATATACTTAATCTGCCCAATCTGCACATCTTTTTGTTTGATTATTTTCATTCAATAACACCTCTAATTCTAAGCAAATGTTAATTATTTACTCAACCATTCATATTTATGTAAATATCAAACCTTCTCTGTCAAACCCGTGTTAGTATACAAGCAGTAAGCAGTGTGTTTAGAAATCTGAAAAGAAACAGAAAGCAAATATAATTGGATATTTCTCTTTGTTCAAAGTAGAAACTGAATGACAGCTTGGTATAGGCAATTTGCACTGGGTTTATATATGTTACTGTAATGTGTTTTAGACCCATGTAATATCAGAAAATGATGTCATATTAAAGGAAAAAAAAATGGAAACAAAATGCAAAAGGGAAGACTGTATTATGAGCACAGGCTCACAGGCTTTATGAGCTATCTAAAATAAATTACTATTCACATCTGTACATGGCAAGCAGCAATACCTGCTAACCCCCCTGCTGTTAAATAGTATGGTACTGACAATGATGAGTGATGACTGATTTCAGAAGAAAACACTACTGGCAATGAAAATTTCTTAGAAATGGGCTCTTCTTCTGGCTGAAATTTTCCAGTAACTTCTAATTGTGTTTACAAAGAAATTTAGTCAAAAATTGAGAAAAAAAATAAAGTCCTCTACTGCACAAGATTTTAACAGGTTCTAAGCAAGGGGCTCATAATTTAATATTCCAGGTAAATTTACTGTGGAATGTTTTGTTTGGCAAAGAGTGAGTGAATGTTTATATACAATGGACAGTGTGTAGAAACCCTGTATATTTTTACCAGTATCTCAGTCATCCATAACACTCTAGTGCAAAAAATTTGTGCATTAACATTTTGCAATATAACGGCTGATTGGGAAATTGGCAAACTGTCCTAGGTATGAGATACACTGTTAAGTTTCTTTAATTTTAGCAAGATTTCAATGGTAAAGCATTTGCAGGTGTATGCAAGTTTGTCTTCTCCTTCAAGAGAACTTTGTTTCTTCAGATTTTTTCCCGGGGATAATCTCTGGTGCTATCATTTGTCACAGTACTCAAAGGATTTATCCAAGTGCCAGAAGAATGCATTGAAAGGCATCCAGCCACATACAAATATGAAAGTCTGAGGCATTAAATATGACAAATTGGCATGACTTGGCAGTCTTCCTTAAAGTGTGCCTTGGGTTGAAGCAGACGCAGCCAGGCATTTTGATCCAACTTGAAGATGAAAAAATATTCTTTGTCTGATCCCCAGAAGACTGACACAGATTTACCAGAAAATTTAGCTGCATGTACGCTGACAGAAGATGTTAAAGATTACAGCAGCAAAGCCAAGAGAAGAAGGGAAACTGGTATATGGCACCAAAGGAATTACTGCTTGTCCATCAGAGGTATGGCTATGAATTAGTCATATAGGGCACTGAAGGCTATACCACTGTACAAACTGTGTTCAGAGTTGTATCAAACCTCACAGCCTTGGCCTCTGTAGGTTTTAAGTTTGTGTCATACATGGGATTTTCAAATGAAGCCTGTCCATTGCTGTTTTCATGTCCAGCATACCCATTGTACTGTACTTTTGGTCTTGTTCTAGGAAAAAAGAACACGACAAAGAAACAAAAACAAAACAATCAGGAAATTATAATTAGTTACCCTTATAAAATAAACATTCTACAATTATTACAAGTTTAATCTATGATGATTTCTTCCAGTCTAGGCAAGTTGCATGACTCTGTGTAAAAGTGACAAAAAGAGACACATAAAGGAAACAGAAAGGACTAAAAAATAAGAGAAATCTGTCTGGAAGTCAGTCTTCATAGCTTAAAAGAGAAGAAACCAACTTCTTAGTGGACAAACTACTTATTCCATTATAAAAACGTCAAAAAAATGTCAGTTTCATAGTTGTTATTGTCAAAATTAGCAAGCAAAAGTAAAGCAGCATTTAACAAAATTACAAACACAAGTTGGAACTCCTAACATCTGTAATATTTTCTGTCAGTAGTAACAAGTTTATGATGACGTTTTCAGTTTTATATTGTTAGTCTGACCATAAAAAAATCCTTAAAGTAGAAGCTTTACTAAATTAAAACCTTACCAATTTCCAAATACATATCCTTGACTTTCTAAAGCATTGATATTAATGTCTAAAATACAGTAGCTTATTTAATTGGTGAATTGAAATTAACCGTCATTGAGCATATTCTAATTTACTTCCCTGGAGGTTTAGGATTTTACCCTCACCAATTTTTACCATATACCTAGGAAGACAACTGGACTCTGTACAAATGTTCTAGTGGAGATCAATAAAAAATATCAGTTTATAAAACTTGAATGGATTAGATGACTAGGTGTACAGAGAGTAGCTCCTGATTCAGGCTTGTGTTAGTATCTTGGGTTTTAGATGAGATGAACACAGGCTTTATTGACTTAGATGTTCTTGAGCAGAGGTAGAGGGAGTGATTTAATATTTGCTGCTACCATACCAGAGAAAGAAGACAACTCTTGCACTGAGAGTTTCATCTTGTATAATTAATACTCATAAGCATTTTGAAAAAAGCACCATACAGTCAATTTAATAAAGCATTAAATAAATAAAAAAAACCAACCCTGAAATTTCACCTGAGATTTCAATCTGATTTAACCTAACAAACCAAAAAGCTTGATAGGTCTTTGCTCCTTAACAGAGAGACTCATTTTTCTAATTGTTCACCAATAAGAACTGACATGCAAAGAAAGCCTTTATGGAAATAATTAGAAGTATTTATCTTCTAGAGTAAAGATATTCTTGCAAGCTTTAGCACTGTGTTCCCTAGTTACACTTACCTATCAAAATTAAAATTAAAAGCTTAACAAGTTACTGAATAACATTTACAATACCTGTGTTTGTAGAGGTAAAATGCAAACCCTGATAATATTAGAGCAAAGAATGGTACCAGGATGGCAGCTGCAACTGAACTGCTGTTTGTACCATAATAATGATTTGAAAGGTCTGCGTCTGTACTTAAAGGACCTGAAATGAAACAAAAAGGGCAGAAATAAAATTCCCAGATTTTGTATCTCACAGTTTGTTTTTTACAAGAATGAAATAAAATGGTGCCTGGATAAAATTTTATTTAAAACCATGAAAGAAATAATATGCAGTATCATGGTATAAATCTTAATACCACTTAATAATGTACAAATGAATATTGAAATTAATTGAAAAGATTGTTCAACAAATAATTAGGAAGTACACTTCCCACGAGTCTTTAATTTAATAGTTATCCCATAGACCTTCTGCAATAAATGAAGTGTATTTTTTCACAAAGGCACCTTTTCATACACTTTTAAAGGACAGTCCAAAATAGAATGAACAAGTCTGAAACTTTAGAATAAACATTTTATAGAACTGTAATGGTGATGCACAAGCACTCAGCAACAGAAACTGAATGTAGCCACAGACTTGCTGCCTTTAGAGACCATATTATTAAAACATAACAAAACAAACAAGAAACTCCCAGCGATGACTGATTACTTGAAAAACAGGTTAAATAATTCACTGTCGTAACTTGGGGCCCTTAAGCAGGCTCAGATACAGTTCTAATTCTCTTGGAAGACCAAACAGAGATCTCTTTACCCTCTGGGTTATTGTCTAAGGGTACAAGCAAACAGAATTTCTTCTCAAAGAAGATAAAGAGTACTTAGAAACAAAGGTTCTTTCTGTTTTCATGTCATTAAGTGCACTGAGCACTTTCTCTAGTATTGTGTGATAGGGAATTCTTAATCAAATACATGAAGCATTCTTCAAGTGGCTGGCAGAGGTGTCAGGATTGCTGGCCCTTATTCTGGTGAGGGGCTTTAGCCTACTGCATGTCTGCTGGAAACATAGCAGAGAGGACACAGTGCAGGAGGTTTGTTGAGTGTATTGAAGATAACTTCCTGACACAACTGGTAAGTGAGACTACCATGGAAGGTGTCTCATAATTGTATTTGATTTCATTAACTGGCACTTCTTAGGCTGAGAATCTGAACAGTAAGGTTTCTGCCCATTGTGACAACATATGTAGAAATCTGAGAGGTGGCCAAGATGAACAAATCCATACAGAAGTGATATTACAGCAGTTAATAGAGCAAAGAAATACAAGGGATATTTAGCAGAACTTTAAAGGGCACTGGGTACAGTGCCAATGAAGTTAATGGAGCCAAGGCAATTTATAAAATGTAGATACATCCTGCTACATATATATTGGCTGGACTGTCTCCTTCTCCTAGCCCACGTTCTGCCATATATATTCTGTGGTTTGACCATGATGCAGCAGTTCCAGGATCAGGAAATGCAGATGTCTTCTGTTGGTGTTTGAAAAAACTATGTTACTAGTAATTATTTAATGAGTAAATGCTGTATTGGTTTTTATGATAAAATTATTTTATGAATAAGATAACTAGGTTTCCACCTTCTACTGGAGCATTTATATCCATAGCTGTAATATATACCTCAGTCACTCAATTAATATTTTTGACAGCATAGAATTCTATCCAAATATATCTAATTTCAGAAAACATCTAAAAGCAACAAGCACTCTCACACTATAGAAATCAACGTTGATTTTGTCCTTTATTGTTCCTATGTGATCCTGATTGCAACTTACATATTTGATCAGAAAATGTCTTTGCACTGCATGACACCCCTGTTACTTTCAAAAAGACATTCACAGAAAAGCATGCAGGTGCAATGGCATTCTCTTTAAAGAGGTTAGGTTGCTATGCCAACAAACATGATAGTAGCACGTTGAGCAAAGTTAAATTAGTATTAAACTGGATATTTTGAATATGAATTTTTTAAAATAATAGCAGGACATGAAATAAACATGCTTACTTTAGCTAGATAGCTGAGTGATCTGTTGAATTTATCCTTGCCAGATCCCAACACATTATACATGTTAAAGCTCTATGAATGCATTTACCTTGTCTTTGGAGCATAAATTTTCCAAAGTCTTTTCCATGTATATCTCCTTGATAGGTAAAAACACCTCTTTCAAGCCCTGAGGATACCTAGAATATGTTGAAACAGAAAAAAAAAAAAGATTTCTGAAACAAATACATCAGAATGTTTAACCATTTGATTTTCTGTCAGGATAGACATATTGAGTCCAGATTTTCACTTTTATCCTATAAAATATTTGTGAATTCTCTGTGCTTATACAATATTTATTATTTTAAGCTTGCAACAGTAGTAAACAAAGTTTCAAAATGATACTTGAAATGACTTTAAAATATATGTTGTAAATTGCTGGGTTTTAAAATTCTTCAACTGCAAAGAGTAATGCAAGTCCTTTTTTTTTTTTACTTTTTTTTTCTTTTTACAGTGAGCTATTTACCAAACCGAAGAAGGACAATGTTTCTATAATGTAAAATTTCCACTGTCATCTAAGACAAGAGGGCAAAGCCATGGCAAAATATGATTATTCACTCTACCTTTCCCTGCATAAACTATATATTTGTATGCATATAATATTTGAAAAGCAAAATACTGCAATCTCTGCACTGACATCTACAGTGCTGTATTTTATATTTGTAATGTAAAAAGTCAGATAGAGGTCTATAAAAAATCATTATCTACTTGAAAATTTACACTCAATAATCTTTATTCATAGCAGTCTTGTTACTTACATAACCATCTAGTGCCCAGTTGTCATTTTCAAACTTGCTTACAAAAATTTCACTGGGTCCTTTAATCTGAAAAACTTTTAAAAGCAAATGTGCTTCTTCTTTCTTGTAAACACCTATTGACATAAAAGGAGGCAACACGTCTTTTAAACAGTTATCAACCATTTTCTTCAAATACCCTGTAAAAACTAAGTATATTGCTTTAGAAACAACATGTTTTTGTAGAAAACATTCTGTATTAATAGAATTTTATAACCTGGGGAATAAAATCCACCAAAACCCAAACACAGTTTAAGGTACTGTAATATTCTGAACCTACCTGATAGCTTGAGTTGTGTGGTGGATGCCCCAATGAATGTGGCATTTACTTTGCTGCTTGTAGTATTGAACCAATCAACAGACAGAGTAGCAGGCTGTCTTTTTCCTAAATATTCATAAAACCCTTTCCACAGTGAGTTTATAAAAAACACATCTGAAGGAACTAAATAAGTGGGCAAAAAAAAAGAAAGAAAGAAAGGAGTAAACCACAACAAAGTAGTAAACTTTCTAGTTATGTTCTTAATTTTTCATGTTAGAGCATCAATCCACTGTTTGACCCAATGCTCTAAGGAGGTATTATATAATATATATATTATATATCATTATTATAGTACAAATTTTACAACAGTAAAGACAATATATGAAATATACCTTTCCACATAATTGCCTACAATATACTACACCTGTCCATCACAATGTATGTTCTGAAATAACCTCACACTTTGTAGCTTGCATGCTTCAGTAAATGTCCTCAAAACTATGAAAAATAGTGGACTCTGCCCCTGAAGCCCTAGAGCTTTAAGGTATGATGAAATAAAGGAGAATAATTTTATCAAGTCAGGGATTACTGGAAAGAGTCACTGTCTTAGGATATGTTTCACTAATTTATTAAATCAGTACTGTTTGTTATTTTCAACTCAATATCAACTGAATATTTAAATGAAAACACTGAATTCCAGATACAGTTCATCACAAGATTTTCATTATTTCATAACTTCTACACTCCACATCTCTTCTCCAAACAATACTACCACACCTGTGAACAGTGAAGCAGGAAGCTTTTTTGGTTTAAAACAAAGGTCTGATTCTCAGAAATTTCCATTTGAATAATCTGAATTTAAAAACTTACAGAATGAAGCACTTAAGGAAGAAATTAGTTTGTTCAGAAAAAAACCCCCAGCATTATTTCCAGCTCATTAAATGTCCTATTTTAAATATTTATCTAAATCGTGAATAGACCAGAAAAGTATTATTCAACAATGTCTTCAATATTAACATTCATTAGAAACACAGAAAATAAAAAAAAATTCTTAGGAGAAGACTTTATGTCAAACATCTCATTTTTGTCAAATATATGATACATTTACAGGATGCTCCTTGTCTTGAACATTCATTTCTCCCCAACACATTGCTGTATTTTTTGCATATACTTTGTTGTATAAAAGCACATGGTCTTTGAGGAAGACTTCCTTCAGACATGACATTTAAGTTAAATAAACAGTTAAATTGGCCAAAAGATATCAACCACTCTCCTGGTCAGGCATCACCCAGTGCTCTGGGAAGCTTCTGACAAGTGAAAATAAACATTTTGTGGCTAGTTCTAAGCTTTTTGTAGCATAGCAATTTGAGAAGCAAAGCTTTAAGAATCAAAATAAAACTTCATAAAAGGAACTGTTCAAGCAGTCACATATCTTGACAAAATGACAGCCCTAGCAACTACTAAAATTCACCTTCACTGTCCATGACCACTATAAATTATAATAGTAGCTAAAGACTGGTATCAGAAGTGCTTCACACACACTTCTATTAACATAAACTACTGGATATTTTTTGCATTTTATCCAAGTCTGAGCAGTGTAAATGCTCCTTTTCCAAAGCAAAACTCTGTGCAGGACTGCACCTTGACATAAGGTAACCTCAACACTAAAAATCAGGAGCAGTAAAATTCAATTGTTATCTCACAGTGCACACAATTCAGACATTTTCTGCAAATTAATTCTGTAAATGGTCTTTATGACTCTTTTTCCTTTATATTTTTTATTGCTTTTTTTCCTACAATAGTGACATACAGTGCCATGAATGCTGCCAAGGTACCAGAATAACTCTGACTCAATTCTGCTGAGCCCTTGCAATGCAAAATGAGAAAAATGATTGGGGTACTAATATTGCAACAACAGCAGATCCTCCTTAGAAAATGAGAAATGAAGAAATCTGTGTCTACTCATTATAACAGCTTCCTATCTGATTTTTTCAATGACTACTGAAAGCAATGGGAACCATGGGAACCAGAGTGTTGTTATTCTTCACATGAATACTGTGAAAATTCTTTAGTTGCAGCATATACTTAACTACAATTTGCAGCACTGTGAAAATTATAGTCACTATTGCTTATGAAAATATTAACTCTGGCAAAAAAAAATAATTTAAAAAGCAATTTAATAAACAATAATAATTTGTACATAGACATCAAAAGGTAGGAAATCATACTATAAATCTATTCTTTTACAGAAACTCTACTTGAGCAATATTAACTTCATTCCATTTAAAATACAAATAGCAGCAGAAGGAATTCTATTGAAATCCAAGAAAATTCTCTAAATACAGTGTTCTATACTAAAGACAATTCACATTTTTAAAAGACAACAATGGTGCAGACTTGTTTTTTGGAAAACAGCTTTAAAATTTTACTTGTTAATTGCTGTAAGGTGTTACACAGTTTCAGATCTCTGCTTATTATTGGCATTTTTAATAATAACACTTCATGTTTTTAAAAAAGTCCTTTCAAGTGCTTATCAAGAGCAGTTCTAAGGAACATGATGTGGTGTGACTTGATACTGATGCTGTGCATAGTGAATATATTTGGGGATTTGGTCTACAATCTAATTTGGCATTGAAACTTCAAAACCTGTATGATAGCAGACTAATGCTAATCTGAATCCTCCAATAAATGAAGACTGTATATTAATTATAACTACTGCACATTATACCTTTTTTTATTGTAAGTCTGTGGAAGTAATGTATTTGAGAAGATCTCATTTATTGTTTCACCTGATATTAATAAACTCACTAGGAAGGTTAATTTTTGGCAGAAACACCTTACCTTTTTATCCCATCTAGTCTACAGAGTACTTCTGTGAACTGCTGTGAATGCAAGCTATTCATCTTCTCCCTGCAGCTTGCTAAAATGCAGAATATAGAGTTGCAAGCACATTTATTTGGTGAAAACCCTGCTTACTGTTAAATAAGTTAAAAAAAATTAGGCCTTTCATTTTATGAAAATTGTTGAACCTAGAGTAATCTACACCAAGAATTTCTTAGATATATTTGTCTATTTTTTCACTGTCAGGAGGAAATGGTTAACTGCACAGGTATTCATGAGGAGGTACAGGAAAGCAGCAGTAATGTTTGTCTGCCACTGATGGTACACACAGTTTAGGAAACCTTATCTTAGGGTACTTTGAGAGTTTCCATGAAATGAAGGCCATAGAAAATCCCAAAGCCAGTTTAGGATTTGTGAGTTTTTTTGTGGTTTCTTACACTTGCAATGTAAAGGGCAGATATTTGATTAAATCCAATCCCTACAATTACAGTCTACACTCATCATAAGGCTCTCCATTATAGCAATCTCTCTGATATAAAAATAGGAATTTTATGTATATATGCTTTATCCTTTTGATTTGACAGGGTTTTTTTGTTCAATTCACAAAATCAGTAATGTAGAAATTTTTAAAATATTGCATGGGAAAGAATTTCATAGAATAGATTTAAATGGCATCTGTAAACTTTAACATTTATATTCCTTTGAAATAAATAATAAATACTTGAATATTGGAAATAGTTTTGTTATCCATAACAATCTAGTGTGTAAATAAATTTTATTTGTTTAGATCTAAAACTCTTCTTGTATACAAACCTGGAGTTTTAGTTACTGTTTCATTAACTTCTCTCACTCCTTTACCTACAAGTAAAAAGACAAATTATCATTTTCATGAACATATTTTTTTTTAAATAAAATGTTAAAACAATGCCTGATGGATGCAGTCACCTCTTATCCAATATTTTTAACTGAAATAATTGGTCTTGAATACTTCACAAGTTCCAACCTATACACTTACAAAAAACTATTAGAAAATAATTTAGGTAAAGAAATATTTTGCTGTGTTAAGTTGTTTGACTAGACAAATATTTTGTACATTTAGGCCTCACATTTTTATATCAGTCCCAGTGCTATAAAAGAGAGCCTTATAGAAGGGACAAATACTTTATGTAATTTTGAACAATATTATATTATATATATTTTAAAATGTGTTACTAAAGATGGATAATGTTTTGATACAAAGTGCCAAAAGCTAGATAGCTGGATTCAGATGACAGGACCAGATATCATGGAAAATTTAGCCCTCACAACTATATAATTAAAGCTACTGTAGCAAAACTGTATGAAATTTACATGTATATAAATAAAAGTGATGCAAATATTAAAAAAATTATTTTATTTTTTGTTTAGATTTTCTTAGACAAAAAACAAATCTGAATTACTCTAAAAGCCAAGCTATGAATTAACTTTTTCTTGTTCCTAACAGAAAAATGTACATTAAACATGGGCTATATTTAAATACTTTAAAAAAATGTGTCACAGTGATAAAAAGTTAAAAGTAACTTTATACTGATTAGGTTTTGTTTGGTGCTGTTAGGAGTAAACTTATGTATATGTGCCTGTGCATTTATACAGACATAGATCCCCATGTTATCCTCCATGAGTTCTAGGTGTTATGTTCACTTCCATTCCTTTACTGTTTCCTTCAGGAAGTAAAAGCTGTATAAAATAACATTTTCAGGGAAAATGAAATCCAGCTGAGACCAACAAATCACTTGATTAATGACTTACTTTTACAAATAGGTGATTTTCCTGTCCATTTCATATCTGGTTTACATGTCCGATGTTCTGATCCACCAGCAAGAAAAAATCCAGGCTGACAGGTATACACCAAAGTATACCCTAGAGTGGGAAGATCTATTGCTTTCACATCTACATGTGCTGGTGTCTCTGGCTGTCTGCAAGCATGAGCTGTAAAGGGATTTTTAGTTAGAAAAAGTGGTGGTAAACAGTTTCCATAGGATTCAAGTATGTAATTTAAAATAAATGCATGCCAGCTTATTCCTTTTCAATATGTAAACTTTGTACACCTTTTAGAAACTTCAAGTAGCTATTACTTTTAAAAGTATCATTCTGAATGTATAATTTTATTATTGTGGGAAGATGGAAATACTATTACACATTTTTAAACAATACACCAAAATTAAATCACAATAGCAAACAAAAAAAAAAGAGTTAAAATGATGACCATGCCTTTTGTATATGGTGCAGTGATTGGTTTTATGAATTATCGTGCTAAGATCATTCTATTGAATTACTTTTACCTTAGATCAGAGTATTTTAATTCAATATTTATTTGAGGTTCTCCAACCTGTATCTATAAATATGCTAATCATTTGCATACATATGCGTATCTCAGAAAAGCAGAATTTTGCTGAGTTCTTTTTTATTATTTTCAAAATACAAGCCAATAAATTACACCATACATATTTCAGGCTACTTTCTGTTCTCTATTACTCCAATACACACACACACAAATAGATTAATTTAAAGCAGGTAGTGAAGTGGGTTATTGAGAGCAGAGATTTTGAGTAAAACTGAGAATTATTGTAAACTTCATTAAAAAAAAAAAAAAAAAGAAAAATCTTATTTCAAATTCATATCCCCAATACACCTTTGGTCTTGGAATAGGAAACAAAAAATACTTTAAAATACTGTTTTAATAACATTTACATTTTTGTAGCATATAATTTACTATGGATTTCCACATGCATCAGTTTGTAAGTCGTTTAACATTTCAAAATAGTCTAACTCATAATAAATGATTAAAGATAATAAAGATATTATTTAATAGCTTTAATATTAATATCTTTATTTAAGTATAAATTAAAGATAATAAATGAGACTTACGAATGCATTCAGACTGGATGCCACTCCAAGTTAAGTTAGCCAAACAAGAACGAGTGGTAGACCCTTGAATATGATAACCTTTTCTGCATCTGAAAAAGACTGTGCTCCCAACCTAAGGATCAAAACAGAGTATTAGGTAAAAGAGATATATGTCACATGTAGTCAGATAAGAAGAAAGTGAGAAGCTACTAGAGAAATCTTATCAAAATATAAAATGTCCCCTTTTAACACATGCTGCAGCTAGGGAAGGGCCTTGGCACCTCTAAACTAGGCAGGGGCAGAAGGAAATTGCTGACAGACACAGTGATAGACAGCTGGATTGCAGGAGAGGGAGGATATGAATAACCAGAGGAATTTACAGAAATAATTTTTTTTTTTAAAACAGTTCTATGAACTTCATAATTATACCAGGTTCAGAAATAAACAGGAAATCCAAACAGAAGATATTACAGATTTCAGTCCAAATATTTAAACCTGAGGTTAATCAATCTATCTAATGACTCTGGATTGGTCACTGTTGCATCTACTTTTATTTCCTCAGTCACTTTTCTAACTGTCACTTGGTAAACTAATAACCTGGGAGGAATTTGGAAATAACATAAAGGACATCAGTCACAGAGAACCTGGATTAAACACAGAGAATATGTTTATCTTCTCTGTTGGAATAAAATGTAACAGAAACTGATAATATAGTAAAACTACTTGCTGGCTTTTATCTCAAGGACTACATGGCCTTTGGATCCAACAGGTCTTTAGGTTTTTAGGTATTTACTGACTATTCATCAGTGTATGAAGGAATTATGATTGTATGATTCATACTGTATTTGGTAATCAATTTATAAATAGTCCTCCCTATTGAAGTCTCCTAAAGGATTGAACACATGATATATTGCAAGGTTAGAAGTTCTTTCTGTAAGCTACATGCTAAAAAAAAAAAAAAGCTTGTAATGAAGCATGAGTTTTTATTACAAAGGAGTGGAAATTTCCTATGGTTTACATCAGACATTCAAGTCTACAGATAATTTATTTTCAACTCTTTAATATACCTTTAATTTAGAAAGCTAATAAATAAAAGAGTTACCTCATAACCTCTGGAACTGTTCTGTATTCCAAAATGTGGAGTACCAGGGTCTGTACACGTATTGTGAGCTGGATCTAAAATGTGAAACATGACAGATATTATTATGGTATGAAGAGAATTAAAATTGTTTGCAAAGATTAGGCAATTTAATATCTACTGGCAACAAGAACTGATTTTTTAATGGAATTGTGAAATTCTATATATTACAATTGCATTTTCAAATAAATTTCCAAGATTGATCACAGTACTTTGTTTCAGTATAGTACATTATTTAAGGGTATTATTTGGAGGTATGTTTTGCAGTGTAGACTTTAGAGTTAGATTAGTATTAATTTTTGCTGAGCTTATCCTTCTAAGCCTTTTCAAAACTATAGTGGAACATGTATTGGAAATGGATGGAACATGTAGATGGAACATGTAGGGAAATATTCAGAGTGTAACTAATTCTCTGATGATAAGTTTAATGAGTGTAATTTAAAGCAGCATGAAATTATTTTTGATATAAAGAATATTCCCAGTAGAAACAATGTAAGTAGTGGCAGTTATTACCAATGCATGTTGGCTGAATTCCACTCCAAGTACCATCTGCTTGACAGAATCTTCTTGAAGAGCCTATCAGAATAAAAGGAGGTCTGCACTGAAAGCTAACTTCAGATCTGTATGTGAAGCTTTTTCCATTGAGACGTCCTTCTGCTGGAGTACCAGGATCACCACAAAACACAGCTAATAACCAAAAAGAAAGGAAAGAAAAAGTTATTAAAAACTGCACATGCTTCAATCAAACATTCTACATTGTTTTATATGAAAGTGTCACATTTAAATGCTATATTAATTTATCTGTGTAGGATTGTAGCTCAGATAAATTGACAGCACTTCAAAATTAATTGTCACTGTTGTAGTTATTATCAGCATAAAACTTAACCTGGAGAAACAGACCTTTTAAGTGAGGTACTGATTAGATTTGGATGATAAAGTAAACTTAAAGAAGACAATGCTATATTTAATATTTCAATATGTATCCAGTTTTCACATTAGTCATACTCATACAAATAGGTTGGAAATTTTTGCCCTGCTTAAGTAAAAAAGAAAAATGTTTGAGTCCTGACAAGATTTCAAGCACTGAATTTGACAGATTTAGAAGAAGATAAAAAACAAGTGCAGAGGAGATATGTAGGTATGTACTTGTCTTCAGAAAACAAAAAAGGGATTCTGAAAGAGCAAGACTAAAGGGCTGGGATCTTTGGTTTCACCTGTTAATGGAAATGGAAATAGAGGGGAAAAAAACTGTAAAAAAGGAAAAATGTTAGGGAAAATTGTAATCATGCTCACCAGAAGACAAATTCAGAACATCCAATGAGCTTACTCATAAGACAAATGATGATTGGTCCAATTAGGTAGTGAGACATGAGGGTGACTTTTGGAGCAAGAAAACTATTATGTTAAATTATATAACTACTCAATTTCATAACAAGCTATGCTTTTGGGAAGAAGAAGGAAGAATTCTGAAGGAAGCCATATATTAGATTTTGCTGAGACCTTTTGAAATAGTGAGAAACTGACTGTAGCTTGAGAGAACTACAGTTAAAGTGTGTAGCTGTGCTGAAGCACAACACAAGTGTACCCCCAACACTCACGCAAACACTGTGGGATGTCTCCTCGCCAAACTCCTCGCCCCTCACAGGAAAGAATAGCTGTGTGAGACAGCTGGTAGCCCTCTGCACAGCTGTAACTCACACTGGCACCCCAGCCATAGTCAGATCCTTCTACTTGCCCGTAGAGTACTGCTGGAGGGGGACCACAGGTAATAGCTGTCACAAAAAGGAAAGTTATCATTACAGGCTTTAGGAGAATGCAACATAATATCTAATCATACTTTTAAATTTAAAAATATATATATATATCATGCTATTAAGTTCCAACAAAGCATTCCTGTGTTGACAGAGCAGTCTGTAACAGACAAAAAATACATTTAAATACAAAAAAAACACCTCTAGATTTAGGAAGTCCCGGAGCTGGAAGCCAGAAGAGTATATAGCTTCCCTAGTTACTAATCACTTCCCACATGTTCTTTACTGATCACTGTGGGCAACAGGCTACTAATCTAGGTAAAAATTTTCAATAAACATTATTTATGCACTAAATATATTTATTTATATGACTCTATGAGTCTAAGTATTTGCATATTATTTTAAACCAATTTTGCAGCACTAGTTAAATCCCTTAATATGACCTTGTTCATTCACTTATACATTTTCCATGGATTTCAGCACACAATGGGCATTGACTTTACTGGTAATTAGTGGCTAAGATTCCTTAAAAAAGAATCTGATGTTTTCCAGCTCTGAAAAAGTGCCCAAAATGATGACATCTAGAATGACCTAACAATTTTCACCAGGATGCCTTATTTGCCTTTCAGCTTCATCCCCACTACAACCTTTATGTTAGCATTTGTAATTAGCTATTTGTGAAGCATCTTTTTGGCTATTTATGATGACTACTCTACTGCAACAAGGAACATTTTTATAGAAACCTCACCTTTGCAAACTGGTTTACTCTGGTTCCAAGTGCTATCTTTTATACAACGCATGGTAGATGAACTGGCAGGCTCCATCAAGTATCCTGGATTGCACTGATAGCTGACTGTCTTATTAAAGGTAAAATCATTTCCAAACTGAATGCCATTTGCTAATGCACCTGGATCTCCACAACTGATCACTAGTGAGGAAAAGAAATAAGAATAATTTCAAAAACATGTAATCCAGTATTAGTAGTTATAGTTCATGTCTCTCTTTTTTTTTTTTTAGTGTATAAAACAATGACAATAAAGATCAATATATTTCACAGAAAAAAAAATAAAACAAAAATATCAAATTTTTAAATAAAATGTCATCTTTTTGAGGCATTTAATAGAGTGGGACAAATACTGTGTTCCTTAAATACACCAGGTTAAGCTGGTATGCTCTACTGCTACTACAGACCATTACATTAGTGGTAGTTTTGAAAAGCCTTCACTCATATTTTTACAAGCAGAAGATGCCTTAGGCTGTTAAATTTATTCCCTGAGCTGCTAGGATTATGCTTGTTGTTGATTGCAATTCAATTCCAGTAGAATTATGAAATTCCTTTGGTTTTTTTCATCACTGTAGTGTTGTATTGTGTGTCTGACCATGACAGGGAGGCCTCTGGCTCCTCTGGCCTTGCAGCATCCCTTTGTCCCCTGCACACTCTCCCTTATGGAGTAGAGCTCATTGCTCCCTAATTCTTGGTCTATTAATAGAATGGAAATTAGTCAGATCTGGCTAATCTGGCTCACAATAAAAACTGGAAGTAGTATGTCCAACTAGATAAAATCAGATACAGACCTACCAGAACTTCATCCTCTGTACTTAAATCCAAACCAAAACGGAAGGAAACACTTAAAATAAGACTTATTCTTAGGAATAATGTTATATTTTCAAGATGTCATTCATGAAGTAAACTAAAATAAAAATGTGTTTTTTATGTATCCTCCTGAAAGAAACCCCAAACATCTAGAATGTACTAAAAAAAATGGAAAAAAAAGTGTTATCATATAAAAAAAAAAAAGTAGTAATTTTCAGTATGAAGGCTGGATGACTTCATAATTCAAAGTTTTAGATAAAATTTATTTCTGACCTGTGCAGTCTGGAGCTGTGCCAGTCCATGTCCCATTAGCAGTACAATGTCTAGTAGTTAGTCCTGAAGTTTTGTAACCTTCCCAGCAGGCATAAATGACTGAGCTGGAGAATAATATTCCATCAGTGTATATGATCATACCATTGGCTGGGGTGCCAGGGTTCCCACAGGATACAGCTGTGAAGAAAAGTTTGATAAAAATCAGTATTTCCTGAAACAGAAACAGAATAACAGATAGAAGCAGATATAACAAAGAAAAAAAAAACAAACACAAGACAACTACAAAAAGTAAATAACCCATCTTTTAAAACTCTGTAGCAAGAAAATGTTAAATAGGCAAACTCTGGAATTAATGTATTTTTCTCTTTGTTAATATGATAATTTTACTTCATTTGTTTTGTTTTTAATTGCTGATTCAGATGGTTTGTATTTCTTGATCCACTCCATCCAATGCAGATACTGCTTCAGGACCTTCTGACAGACCTGTGCCTCTGGACCCAGCTTTCTATTATCTTCCCATCTTATGGTATCAGCTCTTCCAATTGTAAAAATGCATAAATAGTAAGTAATTATATTTATGTTATTTTTTTTTAATCAAGAAAAGGAACAGACATTCTGTAAGTAGTATAGTACTTAATATCTTCATGCAAAAGTAGGACATTGTAAAACTTCAATTTGCTGCTGAAAATACTGATGTGTTCATTGCAATTTTCATGCAGTTATGGTGATATCTGCACTAAGAGAAGATTAGCCTGGCTGAAGAATACTGAAAAAGAACAATTTATAGATGAGGATACCATGATATAATCCCTAGGTGATAAAAATAATTAATTTATTAGAAATTGTTTTCCTATCTTGATTTTATCATTAATTAGAGAAACCTGACAAATATTCTTGGAAAAAGTAATTTAAAAATTGAATATTGAGGCTTCCATTACTGCTTTCTAACTATGACAATGCATAAGAAGTGTAAAAATTATTTATTATATTTTCAATCTTATGCTAAATGTGATTTCCAGAAAGATTCTCTGTTGCCTTTCTTCTAAAAGAACTAGAATAAAAAGAGTGTATCTCATTAAAAAATTGTCTAACTTATGTTGAACAATGTACTTAGCTAATTATACAACATTGTTTTATGTTCAGGCTGTGATGAATAAAAAATACATAGAGAAGATTAAAATACTGTATTGTTATAAAACTAATGACTGATTTATTTATCACTCCATTTTCATATCTTCATTCAGAAGCATTTGTTTAATTTCAGCTTTAACTTGGGTATGTATTACCTATTTCCAGACTCAATATTTGATAAATTAGAATTATTCTCTCACAGTCTTAGGAATTTTCATTTAGACTTCCAATCAAAAACTGCTTGGAAACTTTTTAATATAAAATTTATGCAGAACAATATGAAAGCCTATTTCTGTTACAGTTTTTTTTTTTTTTTTTAATTAGATTACAGTGTCATTAGGAAATGTCTGTCAATGGTACATAAATGCTGCTGGCATCAATACCTACCCTCACACACAGGCTGTGTACCTGACCAGGAGCCATTAAGCATGCATGTTCGTTCTGCAGACCCCCTCAGCTGGTACCCCATTTCACAAGAGAAACGTAGCAGACTTTTTATTTTGAACTCATCCCCTAGTCTAGACCCATGAGCTGGTACTCCTGGATCATCACAATAGCCAGGATTATTTCCTGTAAAACAGAGCAAAATTATTAGCAGACGTTATGTACAAATGAAGTAGTAAAGATACTCTCTTGTAAATAGTACTTGTAACTGCACTGATTCTTTCATAATCACAAAGGTGTGAAACCAAAGCCAAAGATTAAAGTCACATGTCTTTTTACCATATTTTTACCTCAGACCTTTACAGACCTAAACATAAGATGAGAGATAATTTTGAACACAGGAAGCACCCCTGAAATCTTATTTATACTATCATGTGTTCAAACATATATTAATATATAATGAAGACATGAACCCCATGCTGAAAGAGAGCACAAGTTTCAAGTTTTTCATATCCCTTAAGAATGACTGATCATCTGTCTCAGTTGTTCCATCCACAATCACACTTTCACTGCCATCATAAAAATTATAAAGAGTTTATTTTTAATGGAGCAATGTCCTGAATACTTACCATGAAAAGTGTAATTATTTTCATAATTGTAAATGCCTTATAGGAATGAGACATCTTTTTTTTTTGTTGGTTTTGGGATTTTTTGTGTGTGTTTTGCGTTTGGGAGCTTTTATTTTTTAAATTAAGAGAGACAAAAGTTCTCATTTTTCTAGGAAATGATCTTGCTCCCTAGATGGTGTCACATCATATTCAAACTTAGTATATTAAATTCTGCATCAGTAATAATGTTTTACAGAATAACAGAATGGTTTGTGTTGGAAAGGACCTTTGGGATCATATAGTTCCAACCCCCCTGCCATGGGCAGGGACACATTCCATTAGACCAGGTTGCTCAAAGCTCCATCCAACCCATCCTTGAACTTTTCTGGTGATTGAGCATCCACTTATTATTATTGTGGCAATACTAAACAAACAAATAACTAAACAGTATTATTTCTGTAACTTAAGAGAGGAACATAATACATGAAGTTTACCATCCATTATCTTTGCAGTGTTGATTTTCTATCAGTGTTTTCCTATATGACAACCTTTGTTTACACAAAACAGTGCCGATAAAAAAATTCAATTAATACATGCATTATTTTTTTAAGCAGAATTCTTATAGTTTTAAAACAGTGTTTTGTGGCTGCAGTATACAGCTATAGCATCTAGCCAAGGAGCAAAGTTATGAAGTAATGAGAATTAGATAGTATGTAGATACATTGCATTGAATAGGTGTCATTCAGATGAGTGGCTCTTGGTGAAATTAATATGTACTTGGATAAGAAACAAAACATCTATCTGTCCATAGTTAAAATTTGCTTGAGAATAGCCCCATTAATGCAATTGCAATGTGACACTGAGATGATGGTGCAAGTACCTGAGCAGTGGGGCAGTGTTCCACTCCAGTGGCTATCTTCTTGGCACTCCCTGGTGGAATTTCCTACGAGCCTTCGGCCGGCTGTGCAGGAATAATGAACTGTGGAACCATATGTAAATTTGTCTCCTGAGAGAACTGCGTTGGCAGGTACCCCAGGATGTCCACAAGAAATCACTAACAGAGGAAAAACCACAACATTATAAGATGTTTTCATGGCACAGAAGAAAACTAGCAAAGCCTTTAAATGTGAGGCTGATTCCATTCAACATATACTTTTATTTCAACTCCTTCATATTCTCAGTTTTGCTGTTAAGAATGATTTACTAGTCATTTATAAGATTAAACATAAAACTACCTGTAAATCTAAACCTTCCAGTTCAGCCTTTCCCTGACAATATACAAAGTTTTCTTTCCTCATTCACTTCCACTCACTGTCCTTCCCTACTTCTGTTAATGTTGGGAAAGAAGAAATCAATTAAGGCTAATGATGTAATATGATTATGTACTATAGATTTGATAATGATTAGCTTAATGATGCCTATAAAATAACAAGATGCAGTTTAGGCAGCATAGAGAAATTTTAAAAAAACCCTTTAATCTGTAGTATGATTATAGCAATGTGTTGCACTAGAGTGAGCTAGAGGAAAATTGATTTATTATCATTTTTCTAAATTATTAATCATATTTATACGTAATGTTTACTTTTTAATATAAAAATGTAGATTAACATGATAAACATTTTTATACAGAATAACTAACCAGTACTTCATATCTGTTATATGAGGAAACAAGTCATCTTAAGGTGAACTAGAAATCAAATTCTGAGTGTTTTTTTATGTAAAACTTAGGTCATCTAGTAAAGAAAGAAAAACCAAAGAAAATAAATTTCCCACAACTTCAGTAAAAACTTTTAACTCTTTAATGTTAATCCAAGTGAATGAATACTTACATAAACACCTGGGTAGTGATCTGTCCCATAATCCATTAGCTTTGCAAGTCAAAGCAGGTGAGCCCAGCAGATAGAAGCCCTTCTTGCAATGGTAAGCCACACTTGTTCCATATTTGAAACTTTCAGGGTAATTCTGCTGCCCGTGCCGAACTGCATTTTCCACAAAGCCAGGATCAGAACAGTTCACCACTGAAAGACAGACAGTGTTCACCACTGATGCATAACAGCACTGCCATAATTAAAGTGTAAAAGCAAATATTTGTTTTTGTTACTTCGCTAGCAGCTCATGACTGTAGTTCATATGACATCCTTTGTTTTTTTTATTTGATTTAGATATCAAATATGTTGTCTCATAAGTTGAGATCAAGATGGTTTTGCTTTGAAAGTTATTTTATGATTTTACTCCAGTACTTGTAACACTGTTGGATATACAAGTGATTTGAAAATAAAAGATAAATTGGATAATTTTTTTATCATTCTCTTCATAGGCTTAGTTTTGTCTTCTATGTATTTTTTTATATGAAGGAAACCAAATTAAAATCAAACTGATACATAGTTCACATAACACTTCAATATTTTATCAATTTCCTGTAATGAGAAAAATTGCTTCCAGTATTAACAAGGACATTTTCTGATATTAATGTGTAGAACAGAAAATAGAAGATGGTGAAAAATCAAGTATTTGATACTGGAACAAGAGTGATTTTTAAGACAGAAGTTAAAAACCTAAAAAAAAAAAAAAAAAAAAGGTTGTTTTTTGTCATGACTTTAGTTTTTATATAAAATAACATATCTGCCCTCCCCAGTCCTTTGTTTTATACACTGCAATGAACACGATGATCTGCTGGTAGAAGATTAAGACAACACTGAAATCTCCAATGCAAACACCTAATTTTGCTGTCTATTCATCTGAAAACTATCTGAAAAGATGTGTCTCCTCCCCTGTCTTTAACCATAATGATATTAATATATATATATATTTGCATGTCAAGCATAGAATTTAGTTCAAATTAGTTTTCATGAAAAAGAAACAGGTAGAGAAGGAAGTCAGATAGCATTATCATTATATAGGTACATCATACAGAGTCACTAATGAAGAGTTTTTGACCCCTAAATAATATTTTTTTCAAAAGGTAAAGTTTTATCTTACATATATTTAAATTTACTGATTAGCTAATACAGTGGAACAAGTCAGATTTTCTGCACGTTCATTCTTTGAAATAATATTTCATTAAATCAGCTAAAAAGTATCAAGATTTAAATAAATATTAACCTCCTAGAATTTAATTCTGAGAGAAAAAAAGTTAAAATTGATTTTATTTCCTTTCTTTTTCAAAGACATAAAGTATTAAATGTTCAATATATCAATCTTGCAGTGGATTCTAGACAAGCCTATACCTAGCTCTGAAGAACATCCCACATGGTAAGAATTTAGAAGTATTAAATATTTCTTAAGGGGGTGGAGCGAGAGGAAAACCACTCTTGTCATGAAGCAAGCTTACTTGTCATCTACTGACTGCTACTAAAATCACTGAAGGTAAAATTACACAGAAAAGTAAAGCACAATTAAAAAATAGGAATGACAGTTCTGTACATGAAGCATTAGTAAAGCATTATCTAGACTGATAGAGACACAGTGGAAGACACCTGTGGCTATAAGGTCTCCCCAAAGCCATTTTTTCTGAGAAGTAGTAATTAATCAGCTAAGTTACATTTAGATTACAGTAAAACAGTTTAGCTTTCATTTCATACTACCAACATTACACTTAGTGGTACAATATTTAGACTGGTATTTCATTGACAGAAGGAAATACATTTTTACCCTCTGGCTTTTTTTGTCCCACACAATACGGAGTAATTCTCACTGCTCTTTGGAATTTGTGAAAGATTTGAATTTTGGAAGTCCATGTCTGTACCTGCTTTGAAGAACTCTGAATATTCCTGTTTGTGGGCATCTGCATTTAAGGCACACTATAAAGAGTAAATGCTTTATTCTTTTTACATTACACTTTCTTTATCACTGCTTTGTTTTTTCCATCATTACTAATAACTGTCATCTAAGTCTAATTCTTTCACTGGTAATAGAATATCTCTGTAGCACAGGGACAGAACAGAAAGTCTGCAAAACACAGAACCCCACTGACATGAAGCCCTAGCAAAATATTAGGCTAGATCTGAAAGAGCTCATAAGTCTTTATGAGACTTATTCAGAGAGCAATTGTTTCTTACAGAGTGTAGCACAGCTCCCAGAAGCAGTGCCCACTGCATCCCAGTTAACCCTGTTTCTCAGGCAGTTAGCCATGGTGTGGTGCTGTGCAGATGCTGCTGTACAGCTCCTGCTTTTGGAACTATACAACATCTTCTGCATAGTTATAATTTGCCTTGAACAAACATATCTTTAAACTCAATCTCTCTACATATGTAAATACTTCCCTTACCATTTGAAGCTACATCTGTCTGAGAATGAGGTAAAGAAGAACACACTTGTTCTCTGGCAGGAGGCCAGTAGACAGGGGCCATTTCTATGCTGTTGTGCTCTGGTACCCTCCAGACTTGGGTCACTTCCTCTGAACTCTCTTCAGGAATGTTCCTGCTGCCCGTGGTCACCCCAAAACCATTCTCTGAACAATACCTATGGATGTGCTACTTGGTTAAAATTAAAAACTTATTGGAATATCTATTTAAGTAGTAAAGGCAATTAAGTTCCCATGACTTTCCTCTTACCTTTTTGTTTTGTTTTGTTTTTTTTGTTTTGTTTTTTTGTTTTGTTTTCCTGGTTTTATTTTGTTCAGGTAAGAAAACCAAAACAAAACATTAAAACCATTTATTTTGGTCAGCATATATATACATATGCTGACTAAAATAAAAAATAAATAATTATAAATAATTATAATAAAAATATTTTAAAAAATAAATATTACTATTTATGTTTAAAATAATTCACAAAACGACCAAAACTACTTAAAGCATTTAGCTGCCTTAAAAAAATCCTTAAAACTAGTCAAAATAAAATATTGACAATGGCTGAAGTAAGAGGTTTGAAACAGAGGTCTGAATTTATATTCTTTATTAAGAAGATGGGCTCTATATTGTTCAGCTAGATCAGATGATAATTAATACAAGACAGGTATTTGTCTCACCCTCATAAATAGGATGTTAATCTGTTATTCTTCTAAGAATTGAAAGTACTAAGTATAGCAAGAATGAGTATGTTAGACTGAACAATTTCTTAACTTTTAAAGTTCATAAGCTGTTAAACATTAGTTCTTCCAATTAAAAAGAATATATTTTATGCCTTCAGCAGTGTTCTGCTGATCTACATTACTATTTCAAAACTATTTGACTGAATTTACTGACATGGAGACCCAGTCAACCTCATGACCACTGAATAAGCATTATCAGTTTCCAACACCTGGATTTGCAAGAGTGACATTATGCTTTTTTTGCCTATCACTACTACTAATAGACAAAGGAGCTTAACTGCACACCTTACTTTCAGCTCTGGTAAGGGGATGGCAGATTTATTATGCTTGTTCAATATGTTTGGACCAGAAGATTGTCTATAGATCTGAGCTCTTCCCTTTCTTCATGATTCTGAATTTCTGACAGTTTTCTATTGACAAGAAAATATAAACCTGCTTTATAAATTATCTCCTATACACAGAACCTTTCTGTTCTACACATTTTTTTTTCTATACTAAACAATGCAGGATAAAAGAGTTCCAGAAACAGTTTCTGGAGTCAAATCTGTTCACTGGAATTGAAGGCACTAAGGACTACAGTAGAGTCTCAGATGTCCTCTTACTTTTTTATTTATGGTCAGAAAAAAAGTGTAACTTCTGCCAACAAACAATGAACAGGAGCCATAAAGAACACCCACGACCCAGAACACAGGCCAGCCTTTAAAATAAATCACTTTGATAATTATCAGACCGATTAAGAACTTACAATTTATCATGTCCTAAGTGAGACCTTGGCTACCATTACCATTTAAAAATGTAATGAAAAACACCACTTGCTATGTGCATACAGCTTCCTTGGCTTCATGGATTATTAGTGATATGGAAATTTCATCAGATAGTTGTGTGAACACCAGAATATTGGATTTAATTTTTTTAAACATAATACTAAATGCTTGTTTTATTTCTAGATCAAAGTGATAAACTGTTTTATTTAAAAATAAAGAATTAAATAATGAATGGATAAAAATACTATAAAAGTAAAAAGAAGACAAACATTGAAATGACAATTTAGAATTTGTTCAAAAGAAAAGAGCAAAAATTTTTTTTTCACTGCAATTTTGTGAAAATCATTGTTACTGAAATGATCAAACAGTTGAGATTATTAAGATAAACCAGAATGAAATAAAACTACTTAAAGTAAATCTTTGGTTTAATTGTTAAGCCTGCCAAGTTATTTTCTGAAAAGCCAGTATTAGAAATTAACAAAAAAGAACTTTGTTTCATGAGGATATGCTGCCCTGAAGCTACCCAAAAGCAATTCTAACAGAATTATCTTTGAAACCATAGAAAAACATAATTCTCCATGCAGACCAGAAGTATGGAATGTTCAAGGAATATATTACAGTCTCAAAAAATCAATTTGTCTGTATGATAGTGTTCTCATTCTTGTACCAGTAGTATCTGTTTAGTGAACTCAGTGATGAATAAAATACAGAATAGACACTGAATGCATAATTTAAACATATGCAAATAAAGCTTCTTGCCATTATATATGCTCTTATCAAATGATTATGCAAGAGAATGACATCCCACAAGCTAAAAATTAAATAAAACTACATTTATAGTGCCATTTGACATCAGCAATATATTTTAAAATATATATATACACACACAGGATCGTGCTGTTTCTAAGAAGGCTGCAGTAAGGTGTACTTTAGAAAAGAATTGGAGTTGGCCACAATACAAAAGTAAGGCAGCAGTTTCCCTGATTGCCTTTCATCCTGGGGACTGTTGTAAATCATGGTGAGAGTAGATGGAGATTGCTTTCTCTCAATGACAGCTGTCAAGGGTTACATGGGAAATGAATTCTGGCACTCTCAATTTAGTCTGTTAAGAAAAGCAGAAGAAGGCTTAAAAGTCTGCCCTCATGACTTTGGAAAGTTGCACTGAGTGGAGTCAAACCCTTAAGGACAAAGAAATGAAAAGACCATGTCAGAGTCCTTTAGGCAGTTTTCTCTTAAAAAGTTGAATGATCATCAAAAAGTACAAATTCACAGTATTTCTTGTTCTCATTCTTTTTTTTTTTTTCCTTGATAGAAAAATGTTAAGGTTCTTTTTTAACCTTTCACATCTGATCAACAATATTTTAAAACTTTTTTATTTGAAAAGTATTACATGAATGTTGGTATGTAGAATATGTATAGGGACCAGCACTCAGAATGGATGAGTAGAGAATTCAGTCTGACTCTATGACAAATTCAGAGAAACACTGTTGATAAAAAAGAGAAGGCACTGCTTGTGAATGAACAGTTACAGAACTGTCACTCTGAAGGCTATCAACATGCTAACAACATGAACATATTAGGTGTATCTAAGAAATCATGCAAAAGTTTCAACAAAAGCTTCTGACTTTGTAAAACCAAAACTAAACATGACAAAATTGACCTAGTATTTCTTTTTCTTGCCAGTGAGTTATTAGTGAACCTACTACTAACTCAGTATGTAGAAGCAGTCTATCATTACAAAAGAGGTCCAGACTTATCTTCTGAAAGTATTTTCCCATACCTACATAATAACTCAGACAGAAAGGTTAGAAATGTTAAAGTTAAGGAAAAAAAAAAAAAAGGAAAAAAAGAAGAAAAAGAAGGAAGGGAAGGAAAAAACTATATTTTATAGCAACAATTGCACATAGAGTCTCAGTGAAGCCAAGTTCATTATTGACTCAAGTGAACTCAGCTGAGGTTTGAAGGAAAGGTTATACATAAAAATCTATGTTGAATTAAATATTACAGGTTTGCCAGAAACATCAATCTCTTCCCAGTTGTATATTTAAGGAACTAGAAGATTTTTATTAAGGTTTATCGTCTGTGACTAATTATGAATTAATGTACAAAGAAAGTAAATCTTATTTATAATTAGTCACAAACAATAAAGGTACAAATAGGTCAAGAAAGCCAGAGAGCTACTGAAGAAATCACTTTTGTTGATTCAAAGTACACTTTGCATGTTGGGGATTGCAGTCTGAGAACGTTGAGATAAAACACTGGCAACACAGGCTTCCCTAGTACTGAGCCCTCAGTCCATTTTTGCATATGGAAATGGAAAAAAATAAGATGATAATAACTTCCTAAAGGTCATGTTTCTACATTTTATCCCAATTATTAGAACACAGGGTAAAGGATCGTGCCTGAAATAAGTCATTAGGCAGCAGAGAATGTGTGAGGAGGTTTCTTACCTCGGCAGTGAGGCAAAGGGCTGCTCCACTGCCCGCTGCTTCGGCACTGTGCCCGAGAAGCCCCCTGCAGCAAGTAGCCAGCGTTGCAAGTAAAATTTACAACATCGTTTAAATTAAACTCACTGCCATTAGTCATTCCGTGAGCTGGATTCCCAGGATGTCCACACGTGATTGCTGTTAAAAGAAAAATAAAAAGACTAGCATCTAACTGAAAGGTACTATTCCAGGGAATCACTTGGAGATACAGTTTGTGGTTTTTTTTGTTGTTTTGGATTTTTGAAAAGCAGGTGAATTAAGAGCTGAACTATGTACTAAAACCAACAAAAAGGTCAACGTTTTGATCTGAGCACCTCATTCAAACACCTCTGAGCACCCAGTCCACCCTTAAATTTCAATTATGTGTAAAATAATAGTAATATTTCAGTGAAAAACTTATACTTACGGACACAAACAGGAGTTTGTCCAGACCACTTGTGATCCTGCAGGCAGATTCTAACAGAGGTACCAACGAGTCGAAAGCCAGGATTGCACTGGTAGACTACAGTGTCACGGTAACTGAAACCATCCCCACTTATATGGCCATTTACAATTGGGTCTGGAGAACCACAGTGACCAGCTACAACAAAAGAACAGTCCATCAAAACATGTATTTTTACAAAACCTGCAAACATTTACAAGATTGTTGACAGGAAAGTAAAATTTCATCATTAGAATCAAATGCTGTACTGAACAGAAAAAGTTCCGAGGTGTAAAAACTACAGGTTATATTTCTCCTATTTTTTAGGGTGGAATGATATTCAGAGTTTAAATTTTCATTAAACAGTTTCTGAAGTTTCTCTTGCAGAAAAAAAAATGCAGAAGAATGTCTGGAAAATGTAAATTGCAAATGTCTGTAACTAAAAATAATACAGTTTAAATTCTATAAAATATTTCAGATGATTTTTGCATAGAAATTTTCCCACCCCTTTGTCTTAGTAAGACTTCCTTTTTCCTTAGAGCAGTGTGAATTAAAAGATCTTTAACTCTCAAACTCATACTACTATTTAATCACAGTATTCTGATTCCTTATGTCTATACTAGGAATGCAAACCAATATGGGAGGATCTGAAGAATGAAGGAGTGGGGTGAGAACTTAAAGTCCCAACAGTGTATGTCTTAGGCATTGAAAGGGTGTTGTTTTTATTGTACTTTGGACTTTCTCTTGTCTGTTTTCCTTGGCTAATTTGTATTTTGTATTTTTTTTATTTTTGTTGATCTAAAAATGTTGCTTGTTAATAGATGAAATCCAGTACTCAATACTGTGTTGCTGAAAAGAAAACAAAGTGAAACAAAAAGGATATATTTGTTTTTTACCTAGGCATTGGGTTTCAGTACCACTCCAGAGACCATTTGCCAAGCATTCTCTCACATGAGAACCAACCAAAGTGTATCCCGTGTTACAGGTGAATATTGCAGTGGCTCCATACACTGTTAAGGTTCCAATCTTATTTCCATTTGGTGGAGATGGAAGACCACCACAGGAGATAACTAGGAGAAAACCCAAAAAGCAGAACAAACTGAAACATGAAAATACTTTTCACAATCTCTTAGACTGGAAGAAAAACTTTTCTTAAAACATAAACAAGAATAATTAGAAGAGTTCTATTCCATAGTAAGAGCTTAAAATTACGCTTGATTTGGCAACACATGCACTAAATCTGAAAATTCATTAAGATATCTTGACATTTGGCAGCTTAAATACAATTTAGAACAAAAAAAATTTATATATTTTAAATGCCTTATTTAT